>PTEX01000121.1:1570002-1654766 GCA_003342815.1 Eudromia elegans
GGGAAGGGAAGGGAAGGGAAGGGAAGGGAAGGGAAGGGAAGGGAAGGGAAGGGAAGGGAAGGGAAGGGAAGGGAAGGGAAGGGAGAAGAAAATTCCAAGCCAAAATATGGTAACATAGTTGTTTTTAATTCATCTTTGTTAAGTATATAAATATATATATATAAATGCATATATATGTAGATGCAGCAATGCTTTGCTTTGTGAAATGTTGGCTCCTGTGGTGATGGTAGTGTCAGAGATAAAGTTGTGGTTGTCAAAGTAACATCTGGCACTGACAAGGACAAGATTTTACTCTTGAAATTTTTGATGGTAAATGAAAAGAAAGAAATAATGGTTTTATTGCTTTTGGGTAGTACTAGTATTTTAATTAAAAAGAATGATGTATTGTACTGGCAGAAGTCCCAGTAAGACCAAAATGACTAATAGTACATTTAGTAGTATAGCAGTGAAGATGTCCCCAATATCCCATTTACTCTCAGCAAAAAGCTTGCAATAGATTCTCAATATTTTACTTTTCTCAAAAGTTCATCCTTAATTTTTCACACAAAAATAAGGTACAGCAATTTTATACAGATATAAATCACTGTTCCTCATTATGTTCACAACTTCAAACATGGACATTTAGTTCCAGAGTATTATCCATACTCAGCTTATATTTTTTTTTCGGTTTGTGAATCTCACAGATTTTCCTGTATTAGCTCTTCTGATGGCAACAGTCCTTTTTTTTTTTTGATTACTTTTCAAGATCACAAGTAGACAATCATCTATCTCTCTGTTTGTCTGTTCAGATATAGACAGCACCAGAGGATAACTCATTCAACCTGAGACTTCTCTTAGGTTGACCTGAATCATTCACAAGAGGTACCTATCCCTTTTCTTCCATTATAGCTAGAGCTGAGGCTACTAACAAATGTGAGAAGAGATGAATCCCACCAGCAGTCTCAAAAACATAGAAATGTTAGATGAATTATTCTAAGCACATTTACAGAATCACAGAATCACAGAATCTTTAGGGTTGGAAGGGACCTCTAGAGATCATCTAGTCCAACCCCCTGCACACGCAGGGTCACCTAGAGCATGTGGCACAGGGTGGCATCCAGGTGGGTTTGGAAGATCTCCAGAGAAGGAGACTCCACCACCTCTCTGGGCAGCCTGTTCCAGGGCTCTGTCACCCTCACAGGAAAAGTTCTTCCTCACCTCACTGGGAGATGAAACCTCCTATGCCTCAGCTTAAAACCATTGCCCCTTGTCCTATCACCAGCCACTACGGAACACAGTTTAGCCCCTTCCTCCCTACAATCATACCTTAAGAATTTGTACATGTTTATTAGATCCCCTCTCATCCTTCTCTTCTGGAGGCTAAACAGGCCCAGCTCATTTAACCTCTCCTTGTATGGTAGGTGCGCCAGTCCCTGGAGTTTAAAATTTACTATTTTAATTTACTATTTACTATTTTTATTATTTTAAAGTTCCTAAATTTTGATTCTATTTACATATGAAATAACATCTTATAACTCTATTCATTGTTAATCCCAGTTCAAACTACAGCAAACCTTAATCATAACAGCATACGCGGGCACATTCATATTCAGGGTCTAAGAAAAAAGATCACTTTTAAAATATGGATGTAATAAAATGATAGCGAACACAAAAGTAGGTAAATCTTTTAAAAGATTGACTCCATTATACTTACCATTACATTTTTAGATTGATATTCTAAATTTAAATATGAAAATTTGGGAAATCTCCATAATTTTAAGTTTTCTTGGTATATGTAGTTCATGAGATTTTTTTCTTTAATTCCCAAACTCATCAATTTTTCCAAATTCTCTATGAACGAGAAATTGTGATAAAAATATTATTGCACAAACATGTATTCTTSTATGTACTGTATGTATTGTATGTATTGTTTCTAAAAATGGTATGTCTTATGGGCTCTGCACCTCCGCCTGCTGCTCAGCCTCAAGGGCATGGCATAGCATGGTTTGCAGGCTGACATACTGGGCTTCTTCAGAGTGCCAGACTGCAGGGGCTATTKATGCTGCAGAACAAAAGATGAGAGGGGAAATAGCTTCAATGTTGAACCCCACACTGATGACTCCATTTAGCTGTTGTCTCTCCTGCCACGGCTCTGCAGCGCCGAAGCCTAGGTAGGTTTGGGGGCAGTTCTACCCCATGGCTGCTTCCAAAAGGCAGGGTGGGTTATAGCTCCCCAACTTACACAGTCCTGCAGCATCATTCCAGTAGACTTTGCTCCTTGAAGGATGATATGTGGTCTCATTAAAAAAGTAGTGGCAGGGTTCTAGAAGAAAATGCAACTCTAGAAAACCATAATAAAGGTTTTAAGTTGGTTTGGACATTTTAGGGAAAAAAAAAATTATTAAAGCAGCCATAATGCACATGATCTTTAGGATAGGCACAGCAGGCTGTTCTATGGAGAAATGGCAGTAAGAATTCAGATTATCTTCACCTAGTCTATCTTACTCCTAATCTTTTTTTTTTTTTTTAAATCAGAAATAAATATGCAGGTATTTGAATGCTCTTTGAATCAGAAAGCCAGAAGCCATGAGACCTGCCATCCCGCCTGGAAGGTTTTCTAGCTCGTAGGAGCTCTGGCCTGAATGTTTCTTGTAGTGCTACCATGCCTAGGACCTCCCTCTTGCTGTGTCTGTCAGACCCTTCTGGGCTTAGCCGAAGGTATTAACCAAGGGTGTTCTGAACAGAATATGCCTGGATGAACAAATCCCCATTTTGTGATATAACCTTGTATTACCAGAAAATTCCTGACCACACCCCAGCACACATTATGTCATATATTTACATGGAAGAATGACATCTAACTCTGATAATTAACCAGTTAATGTTTTAGACTGTTGTGAAAATATAGAGTCCATGAAGAACCTGAGAATACAAGAAAACAAAATCATCAGACTTTTTTTTTTGTATGGCTTCTGGGTTTCAATATTTTCCACRTAAAAGAATTATACAATTGTTTGTAGTTTTTATTTCCAACAAATTAAGACATTATGAAAACAAATATAACAAAAGTGAGTTCTTCAGCTTTTTTTTTTTATTTTAAGACCATTTAGCAAATAAGATTTTACAGAAAACTCACCATGAAATACTTTCTAGCTAGTTTTCTAGCTTTTTGAAAAATATAGAGGTAAGAAAGTAATACTGAGAYGGCATGGTTCCAAATACTTCAAGTTTTTTCATATATTATCTTTATTCCTGCAACTTACATATTGGTGAATTCTTAAGGGACTATCTTTCATTCTGTGGAAAGGAAAAAAAAAAAAAAAAGAGAAAATAATTTTGCCTATTATAATATAGGGAAAACTGTAGGACACTTCTGCTTTTTCATTAAGCAGGCTTGATATGTAACTATGAACATAYTGAACGGCCATATTGAAACATTCAGGCAACTTCTGGCTTTGGAAACCAAACCTTTTCCTTTCATTTGTTTTGCCTTGAAAAGAGTAGAAACATCCAATCTATTGAKATTTGTTGTAGGTTATATTTCATAGCAGAAGAGTACTCTTTGTAAAAGCATTTGTGTTACGCCARTATAACTCACAGTCTATAGGTAGGTGGTTTTGCAGCTTTCTTCTGTAGGTCAGGGATAAATCAGTACTAATATTGATGCATTATATCCTCTCTATTCAGCAACATATTTATATTGAGATCTATTGCAGATTTAAGTAGTAGATCTCAAGGAGTAGTAAAATGTAGGTGTTATCTTTAAAATTATTGTGGATATGACACAGATCTCTAGACCACATACAGGCAGTACTTTTCAGAGCATTTATTACTTATCTCTTCCTTGGCCTAGATAACCTTTAAAGGGCCTGCCTAATTTCAAAAAGAAAACATTTTGTTATGGAGCTTCACTAAGTAGGTGATTCATGCAACACAAAAGCCAAGGATATTCAGAGTTTATCTAATGAAGGAGAAATAATGGAGTTGAATTTAGCTGAGAACTGGTATGTAATGCTAGAGTGCTTTATGTATGAGTTTTGTAGACACATCAAAATTATTTTTCAATCTTTAAATATTTAAAACAAAAATCTGTAGGGAGAAATTTGTTTGAACAGTGCTTTTTTCCCATGAAACAGAAATATATATATATATATATATATCCCACAGATGTCTTGATTACTCTAAAGTTGCACTTAAGATTGTCTGGTGTTAAAAAAAAAAAAAGAGAGACTACTTGCTTAAGGTCAGATAAAAACTAATTCAATTGCATTTCTGTAGGAAAACGGTGACACTCAGTAACCAGTTGAATTGATCACAACTGGTTATTTCCTGTGGTTATACCAGGAGATACTGTATTGATTCACCATCGACTTTTCTAATTTGAAGAAAATTGTTTGACTTCAGGGGGACGCTACATATTTCTGGAACTCTACATTTGGGGTGAGAGAGGCTCTTATTTATTTATGTTTAACACCAGAAACCTCCATTAATCAGCTGCAGAATTCCAGCTGGCATTGGCAAGATACTCTGCTGGGAAGTAACCCCAGACCTCTTTGCTGTGGCAATTAAACACTCATTCATTAGTTGTGTGAAAATACAAAGGCTGCAGGAGGAAAACAGACATATATTACATCCAAAATTTCAAAGCAATGCCTCCAATTTTGGATTAATTTCACTAACTCCCCTACTGCAGATCTGTTTATTCCAACCTCCCAAAAAATAAGGTTAGGCCTAGAAATCTAAATATAAAAATACCATGTACCGGCAGAATATTGAAGGATAGGGAATGACCAAAGTGCTAGAGTGAATCAGAGTCACTGAGTGCTGATTTGTTGTCAGCCATCCTTCAAAAAGGATATGTCTGATTTCTGCTTGACCTTTCTCGTAAGGAAAATGTGATAGTAACCAAATGGGCTGCATTTGTAGTCACTTTTATGCTTTGACTCTGGAGATAATTAATCTTGCAGACTTTAAAGAGAAGTTAAGTGCAACCTCTGCCAAATGTTCAACCACTGGAGACATTAATGAATTCAGATATTTTCTGGCAGAGTTTTTATATCTATCTAATGGGAGAGGAAGGGACGGGAAGGGACAGGAAGGGAAGGGGAAGGGGAAAAGGGAAAAGGGAAAGGGAAAGTGAAAATTTCCCATTACTTTTGAAGTATTTTCCATTGGACCCATGCTTAACAGAGATTAAGGGAAGGGCAACAACCAAGACATCGTTATGACCACTTTATTCTGAAAGTGGTCTTCCAATGGTGTTTAAAGTAAGGAGGGGTTATACTAGTTGGCACATAGAGCCAACAGCCCATTAGCCAGAAGAAAATAGCTGCAATGTGACAGATGTTTGACGCCATTTCCTCCTGGAGGCTGGTGTAAACCAGCAACATGAGTTCTTTGCCAGCTGGATAATATTCCTATATTTGATATTATCTCTCGCTCAGGTAATTCAGTGACTGTCCATTCCTTGTTAGCCACTGGAATGAAGAAAAGAATCGGCCTAGGCAAAGGATAATTAATCTTATTAAAGCATACCAAAACAGACCTACTGGAGCTCATTACACTAAAATAAGATTGAGCTTCTGGTTTTAATTTAATTCCTTGAAGATAGGTGCCCAGAAGTAAGCACCTTTATCCCATAGAACATTTATTAGAAGTCCTAAAAGCAACAACAGAGAATCAGCAAAAAGCTCAAACAACTCTTTTTACTGTCACAGAAGTATTCTAGGTCAGCACCAATTAATCTGCAAAGGTAGAGTAGAGAAAATTGTTTCAAAGAGTATTTGTTCCATGATAAATAAACAAGCGATTCAGTAACAACTATGCTGGAATATTTCCTAAGTGAAATATACTCTAACTGAAATAACAAAATAAAAATAACAGCAAGGAAATATTTTGATTTATGTGTATAAATATCCTAAGAGAAAGCCTGTATTTGTATTTTGAATCTCAATGTATAGGCGATCAAATATAATTGCTGTCTACTTCAAAGGCATAGTTCTTATTATCCACCTTAGTAACCCATTCTTCACTATGGAGTCAATTAATATTTAGGATAGTTTGTGAACTCTTTCTTTGTAATTTGGCAAACCTCATAAACATATTTCAGAAAATAAGTTCAAACAAAATATTGAAAACACTTTTTTTTTACTGGATGCTGTTGTAAACCAGTAACAAACCTCCCCATGCCCAAAAGGCTCTGATTTTTTTATAAAATTTGTGTCAGATTATATTACTCTGAATMTACCAAAAACTACCCATTTTCAGGCCAAAGTAGCTTAGGTCCACTGGTACAAAAACAGAGCYACCACAGACTACTAGGCATACGTATAACTACAGAAGCTATGCAATTATAAGTGTATTCTTTGGAAAGTAATATTTTAAGAGTAAGAAAACTCATAGTTTATTCGACCTGCATATAAAACTATTGAAGTATAATACATTTATCATATTAAAAATGCATCATTAAAATTTAAAAGCAGGTGCAGTTACTCAATAAGCTAATGGTATAGTCTGAAGACTCCACTCAAGATTGTATTGTTGAATTCCCTCTGGGATAAAGCAGAAAGAGAAAAACAGAGGGAGGGAATTAGAGTGACCTTGCACCAAGGTGCTGCTGCCGTATACTAAGTTTCTGGAAGGYTGTGGCTGAGCTCCACACTGAGGATCTTTAAAGCACTGCACTTTCAACGCTGGGAGTGAATGAATGCTACAAGGGAGCATGAAAAAACGCAAAAGCCGGTACACAGAGAGAGAGATGTGCGGGTTACTGTGCATCAGCTCTTTGTGACAGCAAGCTTAGAAATTTCCAAATAAGCAAAAAAATGAAAAAGAAGGAACAAGGCCAAAATAAGAACAGGAACAAGTGAATATTTCCCCTATCATTTATGGCTCTCATCTGTAGAAAATKATCTTGTATGATTCCCACAGAAGCTGAATATCAGACAGGATTTCCACTTTATGTGCTATAGAAATCAATGGCCTCAAAGCAACATCTGTCTTCTCAAGCAATTCTGCCTTTTCTGTTAGCTCCAAAAACAAATTTATCTCCTACTATTTAACTAAATTTGAAAATCTATTCCAATTCATTACAATGACCATGTGTTTGGCTTCACAGATACAAGACTGTCTTAATTTGAAACATGTGAAAACTCCCTTAGACTCTGTGTTAGCCAGTCCTTTGGCACTGTAGGATAGCAGATAAGTGCAGTTTTTGCCGGGACCCTCACATTTCTGCTGTTCAAAGCTCAAGGTTTTCCTCCTTAAACTCTGAACTAAACTACCTCACAATGCATGTAGTTTAAAGCTCCCCTGAAGGCTCAAACGTAGATTCAGACCCTTATGCCTGTCCTAGGAGTGCATTTATTGAACACTGCAGCATAGCTTCTGTCTAGTCTTCCTATGAGAAGAATCTAATTCACGTCATTACGGGTTGCAAATGGCCCCAGACATGGCAAATGGGGACACTCAGGAGTTGACTTCCGTGTGAATTAGGATGCTAACAATCTCAGCTGTTGACTTCAGTGGGAACCGACACCGGGTGAGTTTTGATAGTAGGTAAAATTGAAGGTAWGGGGTTTGGATGGAGGTAAATGTTTTGGTGGCTTGAATCATGGGAGTTTCTCTTTTTATGTTGTGTATAAGCAGACCTGGTCTGAAGGAATAGAAAGGGTGCAAGACCGATGACGGCAGAATAACTATCATGCAGCAAGCCTCTTTTCTCAGACAAAAAGATGGAGTTGAAAAAGTAGCATGCAGATGTAAGCGATATTTCAATTCAACCTTCACTCAAAGTATGGATATTTCAATGCCCACGGGTTTTCAAGGTCTGCCTTATTTAAGAGAGAACTGCAAGGATGTAGGCCACTAAGTACCCGGTAACACGAATAGCTTTATTCACAGATAAAGTTTATTAATAATAAAGTAATAAAGTGGCCAGCTCTGTTAGAAAAATGGAGAAGTGCGTTTATTATTTGTTCCTTTTTTTTTTTTTTTTGAGTTGGCATCTGGTAAAAATCATGAGTACTAAATTGCATTTTTGAAAAAATAATATGGAGGTGAAAAGGAAGAAAGTAAAGCATTTTAAAAAATTCTTCAATCATCCTTTTAAAACACATTTGATACTTTGTTAACAACTGCCAAGGTTTTAGCTGATCCACTCTTAGTGTTTCATAAAGCAATGTATGGAGGCTTTTATGAAATGCAAAAGGCTTATGAGATGCCAAACTCTTGCACACTCTGGACATATTCAGAAAGCCTTAATGGGGAATATAAAAAGAGATTTTCATAAAAAATTGGAAGTGGACTCTTCACTAGGTATAGGAAAATTTGCGTGCCTCTCCTTTCTCTTTTGAAAACAATTACCCTCTGCAAGACATGAGGCAGCCTCTTGGTCTTTTTTTTTTTTTTTTTCAAAACAAGGATAAACAGCAATGTGTACAAGTAGTAAAGTAAGCAGAGAAATCAATTATTCATGTATATGTATGTATGCATTACAGAAATTGTCTCCTTCATTGAGCAAAGCTTTGTCTTGGAATGGATATGGATACACGCTCTGTGAATGTAGGCCACATCATCAGGTTATATTGCTTGCAGCACCATCACAGTACATGAACTACAATAGATTCTTCACAGATGGAAAACATACAGCTGAAACACAGACATGGTAATTTCTGTCTGACTGAAACATAATCCAAAAGCTTGGAAAGAAAAATATTTTAAAAATTCCTTTATCATAGCTTGCATATATGCCACAAATATGAAAACAACTTCAGTGTACACTGCCTTGACAAACACATTCTCTTTCTAAAATCCCATTCTAAATGCCTTTTTCAATCCCCCCCTTTTTCAATAAAGGAATAGGAAAAGTGAGGTGATAATCTTTCCTCCAACTATTTGTGTTTAAATTGTTTTAGCAGATCTAATGGAAAATGACCCTTTATTTCCTCCTTTCTTTCTGAGAAAGTATTCTTTAGGCTTTCTTGTAAACCAAATGATGTAATATATGTTGAAATTTCCCAGTAAACTTATAACTTTGAAAGATTACAAAAGAATCTCTAAAAGCAAATAAATTGGTGCAATTTGAAATTCAGATAAATCACTAAAAAATTCAATGTGATATACATTTCACAGATGAAAAAAAGAAACAGGACATATGAGCCCAGAATTCATTATTGTTTTGGAGACTGAAATTAGAGCCAAAAATTTTACTTATTTTCTTCCATTTCTAAAGGAGGTTTACTTTGGTTGCTGTTAGGTTTTCTATCAACATAAAATGAAATGGTTAATTTTTCAACATTTATTGTTCATTATTCACTAAGGAAAATTATCTGTTTTATAATTTATCATTGATGTTCTATTTATGTGCCAAGAGTGGTTGTCATGGTTTGTTTTTTATCTTTCAAAAATTAAAGATGAACTAGTTCTTTAGTTGTTATTCATAAATGGAAGAAATGAAAACTTGTTCTTCAAGTTCTAAATCCTCATGTTTCAACTGAGAATATATTTCACTCTCAAGCAAAATCACCCTCGTTGTGAACTTCATCTAGTTTCTGGGTTTTTTTGATAGTATGTTAGGTCATGCCTTTGGGGGAATCCTACAGAACTTATTATTTGATCCAGAAAATTTGCATTATTTTCTCAATAAGCTGGCAACAAATTGATATTCACCTATGGTTAAATATTTTTGTTATGATTTTCCAAAGCAGGAGCAAAGTTTTACAGACAGACATCTGTATTTACAATTCATTTTTCAAAAATTCTACTCCTTTTCATTTCTGAGTGTTCGTCTTGCAAGAGTTTGTAGAGAGAAATAATTTGAACACCACAGGGTGTTCCAGTTTGCAAACATGGATAAATCTTGCAATTCACATACAAAGAAGTTTATGAATATTCTTATGACAAGTTGCTGTCCRTATGTTTAAACATTCTCCCACTGTGGCTTTACGTATAAGAGGCCTAAGTTTGGTAGCACTTTGGGTTATGAATGTCATTATAGGGAGATTCAGGTGCCTAAGCATACACAGACTGTGAGAGCTTAGATGCCCTAAATTATAGAAATCACCCACAAAAGAAAACAARCAAAAAAAAGGCAGATATGACGCAGAACACACATCCTTTTTGAGTCGTAGCCAAAAGGAAGGGCTGCTGAAGAGCTGGAAAAAAAGGTGGTTTTGCCTGACTGCAGTTAGGCAAATCAAACCTTTCCTTTTCTATTTGTCATTAAGGATACATATAAGGAGTGTTCTGTCTCTGCCGAGTCACTTCTGTCTCCTAAGAGTGCAATGATGAGCAGGTCTGAAAAGTTTTCAGGTWCCAAAAAAATAATCTGGGCTCAGTCAAGCACAAAAAATGCCAAGTCAGGTCTGAGCATGTCTTCCAGTCTTCTTCAAGTCGTCTTCAGATGCCTTTAAGTTCAAAACCATATCATGCTTGCTTGTACCGTGTGTACCTTTAATGGACGTTGGGTAAAGTCACAAGGGTAGAGTCAGGAGTACCTGCCATGATCATGAATGMCATAGGCCACCTTTCTAATGACATGCAGGGGGCAGAGAAACAGTTAGACAGGAGGAAACAGTCAGACCAATCTTCTGTCACAAGTTCCTATGTTAAGAGCTACTGAGAGGTCACTATAGGTAAAAAAGCCAGGTCATTAGATTATAGGGCTTCCTGGTGTCCCAAATTTGGTTCATTAACAAAGTTTAAGATTGGGCAGTGACTGACAAGCATTGCAGGAACACGCTGCTATTTTGAGAAGGGTATTTAGAGAATGATTTAACAGTGTTTGACACTGTATCTATGTATGGCTGATAATGGGTGATAACAATTGATGATAATACTACCAACATGCCTCTTTTCTTTAAGCACTCAAGATGTATAGGAGTCAGGCGTGCAAGTGACTTGTTTCAGGAAATTCAGACAAAGTAGATGACTCAAGAAGAAAGTGAGTCAACTCCATTGGGAAAAACAATCCGTTAAGAACCCAAAACTCTTGGCAGCCAGCCCAGACCCATATCTTTTCTTAGACAGGATTCTTCACAATGAGCAACTGAAAGGAATGTTAATGAAAAAGAAAAAATCTGGATTGTGATAGCAAAGCTTTTTATTTGAGATCCCTAACTAATTGCTGACAGATATCTTAGTAACAAGTTGGGGCATTTACCTGTGCTTCAATAAACAGTAAAGCAACCGCAAGAATAGCATATGCATTAGTCTCTGGGGGAGCAAAATATTATTATCTTCAATTCTGTTGTATATTTACAGTATCATTTGCAAAACAATTGTACAGCACACACAGAAGACTCATTTTGGAATGTGCAGAATCCCTTCTTGAAAATCACAATATTAATTCCCCCATGTTTAAAGAACTAGTTTAACTGGGTGTGTGGCAGAGATTTCACAACATTTGTATTACAAAACTAAATTAAAAAACCTCAAGGACATCAAATACCATGCCACGAGTGTCAAATAAGTTTTAGAATGTCACAACACAAATTCCAGAGTGCGTTCAGWAAAAATTCTGCACAATACGCTGATATCATACTGATCTTTCCCATAAAAAAAAATTGGCAACAAATGTATCCTAGCAAGTCTCACAATCCCCACGCAGCACAACACATTATTTGAATTGCAAGCATTGTGCAGTGTGTGGCACACCCTGTGTAATTTATCTGTGACTTCTACATTTACTCATACAATAGCTTTTTCCCTTCATATTTATTCAGTATTATTTACATCAAGGGTGGATTTTCCCTTAGTGAGTATTGAATAGACATTTTAAACAGCTTTATTGGGCTACATATTAATAGACWCTAATGTTCTGAAATTATAACTCCTCCAAAGTGATGAAGCTACAGACTGTAGTGAAATAAAGTTACAGAATATATTCAGCCCACATTGGGCTGAGTGCACTTTTCACAAATGAACTTTCTTTTTTTGTCCCCCTTTAAGTATTTTCATAAATTCTTCAGTGTTGTGCTTGGATCTTCTGTAGATCAGTTTTCTTAAATGGTGTTTCTAGTGGCTTCTCTCAACAAACAAAGACAGAAAATCTTCGTTTATCTGTACCTTGATGAAAATCTTTCTAACATATAGTCAATATTTAGTAAAATTATTGATAATTTC
Organism: Eudromia elegans; assembly: GCA_003342815.1. Taxonomy (NCBI): domain Eukaryota; kingdom Metazoa; phylum Chordata; class Aves; order Tinamiformes; family Tinamidae; genus Eudromia; species Eudromia elegans. The sequence continues at coordinate 1,582,105 of PTEX01000121.1, forward strand.
CAATTTTACAAATGAGAGGAATTTATATATCTACATTTTTCCTTTCCTAATGTTTCTAAAACATTAGAGATAAAAGAAAGAGAGAGAGGGGGGGGGGAAGGAAAGGAGGAAAGAAGGGAGGGAGGAAGGAGGGAAGGAGGCAAGGAAGGAGGGAAGGAAGGAGGGAAGGAGGGAAGGAGGGAAGAAGGGAAGGAAGGGAGGAAGTTAGGAAGGAAGTTAGAAAGTTAGGAAGGAAGTTAGGAAGGAAGGAAGTTAGGAAGGAAGTTAGGAAGTTAGGAAGTTAGGAAGGAAGGAAGGAAGGAAGGAAGGAAGGAAGGAAGGAAGGAAGGAAGGAAGGAAGGAAGGAAGGAAAAAGATTCTTGGGATCTATGTTGATCTTTTAGTTTTCTTCATATTTGTGTGGTGTCTATGTTTCTCATGGACTCCTTTACTATAGCCTCACAGTATTCTTGTACTTATCCTCGTAATACTGACTAGAAAAAGACTTTTGCCACTGCTGTATACACTGAGAATTTAGGCATAGGGAGGTATAGAGGGATTTATTCAAGATCAGTTGACAGGTCTAAAATAAGACTAGAAAAAATGATTTTGTCTAGTCCTAGGTTAAGAAGTTATTAAATTATATTTCCTCTTAGTGTAGTATTGCAGTCCAGTTGAATTTGGGATGTTATTTTTGTTATTTATACTAAAAAGGCATGAAGGCATGAAAGAAAGAAGCTACCAAAGAAAAGTTTTTCTTTTACTGCAAAATGGAAAAAAAGAACAAAAGATTCTGTTTTCAAATCATGTGTGAAATGACAAGGAAAAAAAAGAGCTTGTAATACCTGCTGTAGAGCTTCTCTGTGCAGCAGAGAAACATTATTGCCCATTTTCTCAAGGATGCAGCCAACCTGCCATGTACATGATAAAACTCTCTTCCAGCCTGATAAGCACCAGCCTAAGCTTTATAGGAAGGGTGTAAACTATGACAAACAAATAATAGTATTACTAGCCTATAACGAGGTCTTACTTAGACATCRCAGAACCAAATCTGAAACATGTGACAGCAAACGGGTGTGAATTTCCACCTGAAAAAAGAGACAAATTAGTTCCTGCTCCTCTCATGGGAAYGAAGAGTCATCAACAGACTGACAATGGACACAGAGATGTGGACACAGAGATTTCAAATCCTAAGTCCTTTCCCTCTTTGGGGTGTCCTGGGATTTCAAAACACATATGGACTTTCTTCATGACACTTACAATGCACTGTAACAAATGTCCAGAAAGTTTTAGGTTTGGGAGGAAAGAAGAGGATGCATCATTTTGTACATTAAATATTAAGTGTTTGCATTTCCTTTTCCCTCTTACCTCTCATATGTGATTTGTCTGCTGACGATGTGAACTGCACTTGAGGTCTTGTCAACCCCCAGCAGGGTTCTACAGAACCTTCCACTCGCAGAGTGACGGAAGCCTGTGGATGCTTTGGGAAGAGCAGGGAGGGAGGACGTTTCCAGTCCTGCTCTTGGAAAGGGAACTATGCCCATATCCTCTTCCTTGTTTCAGGTTTTGTGATTTACAGCTAATCTGTAATATGTGAAAGAAAGAAAAAAAAAAAAAAAGAAAGAACAACAACAGAAAAGCATTTAACTCAGTTCTATGAATAACTGGCCACTTATAATTTATCAGCCCAATTCTAATCCTTGTAAAAGGCTAATTCCCTTGAAGTTAGTGAAATGGTGCAGAATTTACCTCAGGGCAGAATTTGGCCCCCCAATACTTATCTGGTTATTAATAGCTTTGCATTCAGAAAAATCATTGAATAAAATAATTACCTGTCTTGTCAGCGGAACCTTTTTTTTTTTGCATGTCCTACATAAAATCCTCAAACCAAAATTCAAAGCTGTGTAGAATAAATTAATTAATTGGGAAATTAATTGGGCCATGTTGCCTTTTTTAAAACTAAGCTGTATTTTAGTTATATTTTGTTATGTGCCCAGYGGCTCCTGGGCATAGGCGCCCTATAAATACAAAAGGGTAACATATTATTWTTAATAATAAAGGTACCACAAAATAGTTTCACTGCTTTTTCCATACGTCCCTTAGAGCAACCACAGTTGAGGGGCAGTGAAGAAACACCCAGGGCTGTGAGAAGATGCTACAGAGAACATTGTTTTGCCAACAGCGAGGGCTATGTTTCGACTCATTGTTTTTCCCTCCTCCTCCTCCTTCGCCCTCCTCCCCAGCCCTTCATAGACCTTTCATCTTCATTCGTGCTTGGCAGCATCTGGTAGCTCCCATTTCCATCACACTTGCATTCTCTCTGATGTGATTCCTGCAGGAGCTGAACTCAAGCAGCTCCTCCTTCCAATCTCTTCTCTTCTCTCTGTCCCAAAAATCCTCCCGTCTACTTTGTTTAACCCCAGTCCCACCGTAAAAATGCAGTGAAATCCCACAGAGAAACAAAATGGATCTTTAGCTTTCATTATTCCTTCTCATTTTTAGGCTGTTTATTTCACTGTTTGTTTTCCAGTGTGTCTGAAAATACATTGTACATATATAAATATATCTTTAAAAAGACATACTTAAAAAGAATCTTTTGACTTTACCAATTCTTGATGTAAAAATCCTCCTGGCATTTTGACAGCAAATGATTAAAAGCCTTTCTCTGTATTTTACAAGCAAATATGAATTTTAACAAGATAAGTAAACTTACAGAAATGAAATATTCTATTGTTGGCTAATGTTAAACTTGCTGACAAGTTTGAAACACTTGCAGTTAGTATAAGGAATGATTAGAATGGAGGTATGTTAAAAAGAAACACAGTCCCGGTTTTACTTGTGCGTTGCAGATATAAAATTCAGATTTATAGATTCTTTGGATGATACCAGCAGCAAAAGGGTGATTTTACACTCTTCTTCATACTGTGAGATTAGTATATCATGTGCTTTCATTTGTCTCTTGAACTCACTGGTTCTGAACATCTTTCAAATCAAGGTAAGGAAAGGACTTTGTTAAAAACACTCCTTCCTTATATTGGAGCAAACGCTTACAAATTATTTTTACAAGTCTAACTGCGAGAATAAAATAAACGGACTTGCAATGTGAGTTAAGGAACGCTGAGAGGCTTTTTGAGAGGAGTATGGGAAAGCAGTGAGGGGGATGAGCCAGTAGGGAGAAAGTGAAGATGAGAGAACTAAGGCAAGTGACTCAGTGGTCTAAGGTCTTGGATGAAAGCTGTCAGCTGCACACTGTGAAGTGGTGTGAGAGACAATGAGGCCTCTTTGCCTAGGTATGGCAAATAATGTCAATGACATAAAATAGCATTGATATTCTTCTCCCACAAACTTTTTCCTTTTATCTGCTCTATAATCCCTGTGAGGAGCACTGTCACTCAGGCCCGCAGTGCCCAGGTTATTAATATCACTAACTTTCTAACAATAAGTCTTCAACAAGTGTAAGAGTTGCTTRTTGCACAGTATCTCTACTATGCAGATGTCCTTTTCTCTGATCTTTGCAAATGCTTCCTCAGCCTCCCTATATGCTTCCAAAGTGTTACATTKACCTAGCTCATGAAGGGCTCCATCATTCCTAATACACAAGACTTTGAGTATTTCTTTTCACTTCCAAAGACCTGCACATTTTTCTCCTTCATTTAGTTCTTTGTGGTTGACTCAAGATATCAGCTTACTGTGTTAATTTTTAAAGAAATTGGCTGATCATACTTACCCATACTGTTGTACTGTCCTTGTATTCTCCTAGCTGTCAATATCTGTGYCATCCACCCATATCTTGTAAGCAATAATCTTCAGGTCCAGGATTTTTCTTCCACTTTTGTATATRCTGCTTTGTATACTAAAGGGTTCATCTGAAGTCTTTAGGCTGTATGTTGCTATAATTACCATATGGTACTGGAGTAAAATACAATATTGTATAGTATTATAACATAACTATATTTATATAACTATATTTAACTATACAGAGAGCAAAGAGCAAGATATCAGAGCAAGAAAATGCAAGCAGGGAGGAAAAAAAAAAAAGGAGTTGTCAGTGATTAGAACTACTCTGGATATCAAAATTAAAGAAAAGGTCTGAGAAAAGGGAAGGAAGCAATTTGTGTACATGGGGATCCTGGGTTTGAGATGGATGAACATCAAACTTTTCCCTAGAGTCATCTCTCATACCAAACAGCCTTGAACAAAAGATCTAGAAAATCCAATTCTCTGTGTTATACTTGAAAGGCCCAAATGAGAGAAGAGTTGGTAGAAATCAGAACCTAGAAATCAGAATCTACTGGGAGAAATATTGTTTTCAGGACATATTTTCTGTAGTGTTGTCTTATTACCATTTTTCTAATTTTGAGCATTTGAAGTTCCAAATAGCACTACTTCTTTGCCTGATATAGACCAGATGATTACTCAAATTCATTAATATTACAACAGTGTGACTGAACCAAAGTTTGCAAGTAGATATTCATCAGTTACAASTCTGAATCTCTTAATCTGAGAGTCTCTGAATGTACCTTTTTATTAGATGATGTTTTGAACCATGTTGCTTTCAAATAAGCTCCAATTTAAAATGCCAATCTGTGAAAAATCCARGTAGTGTGATGATAGCATTGAATCTCCCAAGCTGTGGTGTTAGTATCTAAGCCAGAGCATCGCTGTATATGCTTAATCCTTTCAAGTGATTTTCCTGCACGTCATATTAGCATATCTCCCCAGATAAGCTCAGAATCAGGACTAAACTGGAAATAAACCACATTTTTGGCATGTGTGTGAACATGGGAGGGTCTGGTCTATCAAGTATAATGTTTGCAAACATGGAAAATTAATTTCTGTATTTATGAACAATGAATAGACTCATAGTCTTTGTAGAATGTTAGAATTCTCATTTTCCACATAGCAAAAAATCCAAAAATCCCGTTCAACACTGAGAGTTTTAAAGACTCTGTGATACCTGGAGCCTGTAATGCACAGAAGTCTGTTTATTTATTTTGAAAGTGCATCATACAAACAATTGAAGTCTAAGTTGATGCCACAGACCATGTCCCTTACCCAAAGTATTTCAGAAAGTCAGACTGAGTTCACAGACTTCAGAAACACTTTTGTAAATTTTACGCTAAGAACAACAGCTTGAATCTGACATCTAAACACTGATATCTTTCTAAACACTCTATCCCAAGGTTAATAACTTGAAATGTGTTGGTACTCTATTAAATTAGGCTAAAAAAAARGGGGGGGAGGGGGTCAAATGTCTCATGACTCCTGTGTTAATGTAGTGTGTATGTAAATCCACTTATACATATTTTTACCCGACCTCCTTCTGCATCACAACTCTACAAACCTTTTAAAAACTGTGAGGTTTTCTATCTTTGAAAGAGTAAAACCAGTGTGGAGGGGTGACACTGTCTTCAGACAGGGTTTGGCACTTGGCCTAATTTCAGTTTATAGAATTCCTTTGAGAAACTAAAATTTAATATAGGAAGGTATATATAATGTAATCATTATAAAGAAATTCAGTCATTACTTTGCTATCCTGGAAGACAGGTTTTGAATTAAGCAGAATGCATGCAATAAAAATGTTACCAAAATAATTAGCATAAGCAACTGAAAAAATCTGATTATATGAAGGCAAAGTAGTTTAACACATGACCACATTCATAAGTATGAAATATTATCATTCTATTGTCTATTCTTTCTGTGAAAAGTTAGCTCCTTCAGGAATGTCTTAATGAATAATAAAACTGACTTGATTTTCCCACTGCAGTCAACTTTGCTGTCAGGCTATTAATGATTCATAATGACTGTATGCTTAATAGTTTTATGCCAGATAAAAGCCATCCAACAGAAGCAAGTAGCCAGTGTCACTCCTGTGACTGCTCTCTTGATATTTTCAGTAATATTGGTAAAAACAATCTCTAAAAATGCAGAACAGCTGAGTTACAATGGGAAAATGGCTTTAAATCACTCAATAACATCAGTGCTGAAGTCATATACAATTCTTTATTACATTACCTCTTCTGCAGGAGAAAACACAGAGGACTAGATGGCATGCTCTTTGTAAAAAGTGGCATATTTTCCTATTCATATCATTTCATATTCTTGGATATTTTATTTTCATAATGCAGTGATTTGGATAACACAGCTAGCCAAAGCCTCAACGAGAACACAATGTGTACTCTGAGAATAGCTGAGCAGAATAACGTTCAAATCAGTTCTGCACAAGATGATAAACACCCGGACTGCTCTGAAGCTGTAGGAGTTTATCTACTGTATATGTAAATGTTTTTCTTTGCTTTGAGGAAAGCCTTTGCAAGAACAATGTCCTTTAACAAAGGTCTGAAAATGCATGTGAAAGCCAAACATAATAACATTGTTATTCTGCCACTTATTAACAGAACAACGGGTCTAACAACAATTAGATATGAATATTGCAAACTGAATTTAATATTAAGCTGTCTTTGAAATGCCACTTTGCAGCAGGTTTTCTAATGCTTAAAGCACAGCAGGAGGCTAACTCCATCTTCAAATATTAAATCAAAACCTTTTTTTAACCTGATAAATCTTACTGAAAGCAAGTTCCTCTATTCAAAAGAGAATTATTAAACTATCGGGAGAGAAAACTAAGGCTTTTCTTGGCACTCGGTCGACACCCACAATTGAGTAAAAACAATAATGAGAAGGATTAATAATATTTTAGAACAGTGTCTGAGAACATTCTTAGCTAAACACGGGTTCTAAAGCGCTAATAAGCCCAGTGAGTTGGAAAGAGTGCAGACTCAAGCGCAATCCCACCGTCTCACCTAGAAATCTTGCTGCAAGAACAAGTCACAGGCACTCAGAGACGTTGCTATTCGCTGATCCCTACAGCCAGTTACCCGCCATTGAAAAGATCAAAGATCTCTAGGAAATCATAAATGCAAGGGCACATTACTTAAAAATGCCATAGAAGAATCACAGAGACACATTCTGTGCTTGAATACCTGCTTCTAATAGCAGAGGAACTGTGTGCAGTCTTGATATATTTGGCCCATATTAGTGACAGAAGACACTTATTAAGCTATATAAAACAATACATCTCACAGAATTTTGTCCAATCTACTTTTTAATGTCCCAAGTGAAAAAGCTTCCCTTGGAAGATAGCCTAATAGAGACAATTGGCAGGAAATATACCTGCTTATTTTGCCTGCATTTATCTACTTTTTTTTCCCCCCACTTTTATCTCAGTAGTGCCAGGATTTGTATCAGCCAATTCTCTTCCATTCCTGGCAGTTCCAGTACATTTTTAATGTCTTATGTTCTTCCTTTAAACATTACTGCCTAAGTTATTTATCTCCATATTTATCTTACTAATTTCCACTCCTGACACACAGTGTCAATAATTTCTTGTTTCTTAATTACTTTGGCTCTTTCCTAAACTGTAATTTTGATAAGAAGAGATACAGGCAGGAATGCAGCCCCATACTTGCGATCACACCAGAGCCCCAGTGAAAAGGAGAACTATCTTCCTGCTCTGCGGTGAGATACTTCATTCCCAGACTGGGATGGCAGTTTTTGGCAATCACATCACAGTTCATGTTTAATACGCTGCTTCACTCTGCATAAAAGCCTTTTGGTTTCTATCTTCCATTTGGTGTTGGCATTTCAGATTATTTTCCTTTGGTTAATTCACACCAGCTCAGCATGTAACTGACTTTGCTTCTTCCTATCTTAATATCCTGTGTATTGCTCCTCTGTCCTTGCCATTAATCCCCTCAACAAGTTTAATGTCTCCTCCAAATTATTAATGTAAAGGTTAGATAGAAGACTGAACCTAAAACCCACCAACATTCCTTCAAGTATTTCCCCACAGTAGAGAAAATGCTCATCCATTAGTTGTCTCATATATAATTTTCACCCACATTGTAATTCACTTCACAAGGCTCGTATCTGAAAATATTTTCTATGCTGCTGTTTGCATGTGAAACTGTAATTTGCATGCATTTCATCTACTGCTCTCTTTCCTTTGGACCATTTCCATAGCACTACAGTATTTCTCCTTGATTACGCTGCATGTGTGACCTGGAGCAACYTACCACTGTTGTTTCCAAACCAGGATACAGGCAAGCACACGTCCTGTAGGAAGGCAGCAGGCGCTGGATTTGCCTCTCAGCTGGAAGCTCCTGCCTCCCAAGATGAGCCTGGTGCCAACCAAGAGGGATTTGTTTTCTTCTGGAGAAGTTTTGGACAGTTGTGCTTTTCTAGTTGCCATCCCCTAGCCAGACCTGCTGGGGTGGTTGTGCCCTGAGTAAATAACAATATGAAATTCAGCTCATTTTGACATGATAGAGAGTATGCGGCCCAAAAACATATCCAGATCCTAGCACAAGGGCATTATGTCTTGGATTTGGACTTGGTGCTCATACACACAAATAAAGACTCATGCTGTTTAGCTGTACTCTGATAATGTTTGGCATTTATGAACTGCAGGAAGCTGCCTCCACTCCCAGTGTCAGTACTAACAGTTATATCTGTCTGTATTAAATTGCATGCTCATGCATAGGTGCAAGAGACTGTTAGGACATAAGTATCTTTCCCTTATGTATTATTAGACCTACTCTCTAGATAGCATGTCTTCTTTAAATACACTTTTAAAACCTTTATATTACCTTGGAAATTTCCTAACTAGTATGCATGTATTTTGTGTGTATTTGGTCACATCTCTCCTTTTTATGTTCCTTCAAGTGACCATCTCATAGTAGCTAAGCCAGCAGTTTTAAATTCTTTGTCTCCTGCTGTGTGGCAGTCTACAACCAAAGTAATTGTCATTATTTTTTTATTTACTTACTTGCTGMTAACAACTTCATGCAAAAAATGTTGCTGTCACGACAGTCTTCCCATTTGAAATTGTGGCATTGACACTGTGTTTTAATTTATAATGTTACTCTCCTAYACCTCGTCTTTTCACCTCTACACTGCAGGAAACACCTCACTTCTACTTCAGTCATGGGAATTACTACAATCTACTTCAGCTATGCCCCTTATTTCAGAATTTATACATGGATTTCCTTTTTTTCTTGTTGGTTTCTTCCAAAAGCTTATAGGTATTTCAATTCATTGAAACTTTACATATTTCAGGGTAATTCCATCTTCATCCATACTTTGTTAAGCAGAGGTCTTACATGAGTTGTAACGTGACTCCTTTCAAGAGTCACATCTGAGTTTAGGACACCTTCCTTCTAAAATCATTCCAAACCTAAGCACACAGAGAGGCATTCACAAAAATGTCAGGCTTGATACCTTTTCTTTCCTTAAAAAACCAAAACCAACCAACCAGCCAAACAAACAAACAAAAATAAAYAAAGCTTAAATAACCTAAGMAAATTTCCCTCTCACCCATAATTCTCTTGTTYACCTTTTACAGTCTTCAGTGTTGACTTCCCCAWATTCCTACCTGCGAAGAAAACCTACGATCCTTAGTACTGCATTATTTTCGGTTCTGTCCTATGCCTCCTGCACTATTTATGGTTATAGTCCATAAAGCAGAGTTGTCTGTCTGAGCTGTTTTGGAAATTTCCTGCCGTTACTTAGAAAATCTGACACTTCTATTAGAACTTCATCAGTTGTATATCTACCAGTGGGCGATGCTACCCTTTCCTGCCACAGCCCCATGCTGTTTCTTACTTCTTGGTCCTATATCTGAAGGGCCGACAAAAGCACTGGATGTTTCTATCTCATTTCAGTATTTGTTTTTTAATTATTTGTCACGCCTTCCATTTTCTCTTGAGGTTGTCTTGTGACAGCCTTATGCTCTCACCATCCTGCTTTTCGAGTGACAAAGTATTTAACAGAATTACCAATTTTAAAACATTCTCTAAGTTTTGCCTTTTTTACATCTGTCCTCTCTCATTTCCTAGCTCACMACCTTCCTTATGCCTTTTGCTCAGTTGCCTGGCTTGTCTTTCCCATATTCGTCAACTCTCTTGTAAGCTTCTGAATGATTATCCCCTCAGAGGAGACCAAACAACAGATACAAGTAGGGTGGTAGGGTGGCATTCATGATATCGACTTTGTCTAATCTAAAGATAGATGTTTAGTCTAACTGAGCTGATTCAATTTCACAGAATCACAGAATCTTTAGGGTTGGAAGGGACCTCTAGAGATCATCTAGTCCAACCCACCTGCTACAGGAGGGACCCCTAGAGCATGTGGCACAGGTTGGCATCCAGGCGGGTTTGGAAGATCTCCAGAGAAGGAGGAGACTCTCACACAACCTCTCTGGGCAGCCTTTTCCAGGGCTCTGTCACCCTCAGAGGAAAGAAGTTCCTCCTCACCCGGAGATGAAACCTCCTATGCCTCAGCTTAAAACCATTGCCCCTTGTCCTATGACCAGCCACTATGGAAAACAGTTTAGCCCGTTCCTTCCTACAATCATCCCTCAGGAATTTGTACATGTTGATTAGATCCCCTCTCATCCTTCTCTTCTCTAGAACAGCTGGGCCTTCTCTGTCAGGCCCAGCTGGTTTAACCTCTCCTCATTGCCTTCATTGTTAATCCAGAAAAAACAGCATTTCCAGCTAATAACCCATTCTTAAAAGAATTTCTAAACTAGATAGCACAAATCAACTTCTGAAGCAATTTTCTCTGGAGATACCCAGCTTTCTCCATTACTCTTGAGTGATACTGGACAGTGATTTTATCTAGATGCTTCCTATCCATATGGCTGAATTTAGAAGAGACAATGTTTATGCTTTTTCTTACAATCTGACATTCAGCAAAACTTAATACAGCAAGACATGAATATGTTCCTTCATGCTTTTAAAWTTTTCTGTCAATCATTTGACATATGTATTAAAAAATGGTAGACGGTTGTGATGCTCTCTGACAGATGAACATCAGTGTTCATTAATTCACCTTTGCAATTCTCATCCTTTTCCTCACTTTCAGCCACACTGCCTGCTTCCTGGAACATCTCACAACAAAACAGAAATATTTTAACTCCTGAGGAAGTCATAAGATAACGCATTGGGTGACTCAAAGTATTAAACAAAAATTAGCATTCTGCTTTCTTTTGTTAGGGATATGGTAGCTTTTTGTATGTTTTTCTGCATTTCTGGTTGTGGTGTTGTGTAGACATGGATAAATAATGTTTTTTAGGTATTATGTGGGACCTAAACAAACAGTCTTTGAAAGATATTAAGTGTTATGGAATGACTGAGGTTGGAAGGGACCTCTGGAGATGACCTGGTCCAACCAGCCTGCTCAAGGAGGGTCACCTAGGGCACATTGCACAGTATCACATCCATGTGGGATATTAGCTGTCAGCTGTGATGAATTCAAGATGAGCACCTGGGGTGGGAATTCATCCAAATGGGAGACTTTCAGTATCTCAGAGAAGAGGAGGTCTTAAGGCACTATGTTCTACATGATGAACAACCATTTTGTGCATGTGTAGCACCATAGTACTTTTAAAAAAATGTTAATAGTAATTCATTTGTTCCAGTAAGTTGTATTTAATGTGTCTAACTTTAACCACTTAAAAGTTAGAGCCTGCAAGACTAGGTTGGACTAAACCTATAATGCAGAGATAAAACATTCAAAAGGCTGCATATAACATACTTTGCAAAGTGAGATGAGTTGTCGTCTGAAGATTCTGTCTCTCCAACGAAGATGGAAAGATCCACCTTTTAAATACTCAAAATCAGAGTGAATAAAAGCCATCCCATAAAAAATTAAATGTCTTTGCAAGGAAGTTGGTTTTGTCTTAATATTTCCACTTCGTGTGCCCACACTCTTCAGGACTGTAAAAAGATCCTTTAAATTAGAAGTGATACAAGATTTCATGTGTTCTTCCGGTGTTTATACTGTCTGCCCTAGGAATCTTGATGTGCAGGGCTTTTGCTGCAGGACGGGCATGTCTCCCTCTCCGGCATATCAACGGCCGGGCCGCTTCCATTCCCGATTCAGAGCAGCACTCTTGAAGCAGGACATTAAAGTTTTGAGCCCAGTGCCCAAGAGAAAAGACATACAGGGCAGCTGCTTTCCAATGAGCAAATGAAATAGTTTAACAATCACTCACTAGCTGGGGAAGTAAGCCTGTTACAGAGGTGGGGAATATTTCAAGAGCACCACTAGACTTGAGTGCATCTTCTGCTTCAGCCCTAGTCGGTTGCCAGCAACCATGATGACACTAAACAAGGAATTGGAAGTGAGACTGTTACACAAGGACACTTATTTGGAAAGAAATTCTTCTCTTTGGAGCACGTATCCAGGCCTTGAGCACATGTTTCCCTGCTGTAGCCAAGTGACACCTAGAGATTCAAAGCAGCAAGCAAAGTATCCTGGACTGAGAAATAGCCTTACATCAGCAACATTTGTTTATAACTTAGGCATAATGTATGATGCAGTTTCTGAACTGTGCGATTTATCCAAACATCTAAAAGAAAGACATAACATTGCCAGAAGCTTATTCTGGGGTGTCAAAGCAGATTCAGGTTTTTGCATCAATGGTTGACAATCCTGCATCTTTTGCTGAGGAGGCTGTCAGTGCTTTTCAGAACAAATTCTTTAAAAAAAAACCCCTCTACACTAGGGGAAATGTCTTAAAAGCAGTTATGGAGAATTTTCAGGAGTCTTGAAAATAACATATATTGCGAAATGCTATTCACAAGAGCATTGAAAATTAGCATTGCTCTGTACAGTGTTCCTTGCAGAAAATCACACAACGTGATTACACATTTCTTGACAGAAGGTGTCAGCTCCTGTGTTTTGGCCAAATTCTAACCAGAATAATTACCTTCTGCTTATCTAAATTCCCCTCACAATTTCAGCTGAATAAGACCTATTGTTTTACTTCACACTCTAAAATAGTGAAAAGTGCAGTGTTAGTGTACTTCTACCCAGCAGTGGCTGCACTTCGGTTAATAGATTTGTGAGAATTTTCACTTCCAGAGAATACTGGATAGACTATCTTCATATAGAAATTTGACGTAGAATTTTTTGTAATGGAAAGAATGTGACAACTTTTAGCTAATGGAAGACATTATAAGGTAGAAAATTCTATGAGACTGAGATCWCTCATAAACATAGAAATGACAATGACATATATTTAAWTATATGTATGTATGTATGTATGTATATKTRTCAAATACATTTGATATGCATTCAGAGCAGAACTTCCTTAAAAAATTCTTTTTGTCCGAAGTAGACCAAGAAGTATGCAAGGAGTTTGTGTTGCATTGAAGTTGCATCTCTCTCTTTTGTTTTCCAGATAGATTAAAAAMCAACAGAACTACTTGCCTTTTTGCCATGGCTACAATTATTGGTATATATTCATAACCTACAACTTATGAGTCAATTTTATGATTCCCAGGTAAATTTGGAGCATTGATACATATAAGAAAGAATAATATGCAWTTTTTATGTTTTTACATTCTGTCTTGTCATTTGGAAGAGAAGAAAGCAAGTAACTATGCTAAAGAATTGAATTACGGTATTGCGAAAGGGGAAACAGATACTCAGGAAATTGCTAGCAATTGCTCTCCAAACGTCAGAGTGGAATGGGCTTAGTAGAACAGTCAGACTCCTCTGCAGTTACACCATCCCACAGACCTACTTATAAGAAGGGAAGTGTAGACACATAACTGAGGATGAAGCCTTTCAGAATCTTCCACTGCTATACATTTAGCTAAATTTTATGACTATACRCTCTGAGATCTGCAGATGAAACAGGTAAGATCTGTTCTTTAACAGCAATCATGTCAAGTAAGTTCTATRTACTGCTGGACTTAGCCTAAAACTCCTAAAGCCAGTGGACTTGATGTTACTAATGCAAACTGAATGCAAATGGGATAATCATTTGTTACTTTCTCCCTTTTTTTTTAATAAAATGTATTTCATAGCTACTTCATTTTTTGTAGTGAACTAAAGTAAGCATGCATAAGCATAAATCCTTCAGATAAATAAGAAATACAATTTCTTAACACTATAATTTTATTGATAAAAATGCACATAAAAAGAGAAAAAGAACTCTACAGAAAATAACAGACAAATTTTTCAGTCATGTAACCTGGATTAGGCCTTTTCCAGTCTCCTGACATCTAGCAACAAATACCCAATTATATGTACTCAATTACACATTTATCTCTTCATCCTCATATCCTACAAAATCATAGCTGTTTTTTTCTACTCCAGCTCAAAAAGATCTGAGGTTTTCTGATAAAAAGAGGGTTTAGCGAAAAAAAGACAATGAGACATGTAGAAAAAAATCCTTATGAAACAACATAACTTTGGATGCAGATCTAATCTTTTTAGGGGACTCTTCCATGCTATACTTCATAGATTGGCAGTTGTTTTCAACATACTTCTTGAACATGAGGCACTGAAGCCCAGTTCTTTGCCACGTTAAAACAACAAAATATTACATTGATTTTAGTGTTATCCACAACATTTCTGTATAAGAACAGGCAAGATATAGCACTGAGGATGTTCTAATGAGTTTTGTTGTTGCATACAACAATTCTGATCAACCATAATTTTGAACTCATCAGCTCAGGTCAGTGAAAATATTAACACACACACACAAATCTAAATTTCTCTATAAGGGAGATAATCTGTGACTGGGCACAAAAAAAATCTAATCTGAAAGTCAGTATTCAAATCATTTGTTGACTGCTGTAATAATTAGTTATAGAATAGTTACCTAAAACATTTATCATCATGGGAACATGCCTCAGAACTAAGAGATTAACCCACAAAAGGTCCACTTCAAAGTTCAGAACACATTATAATGTTCCAACCTCAAACATGTTGTGGAGAGCATTGTTTTGAAATAGAATTTGTGTTATGTGAATTTCATTTAGTCTAACTACATTGTCCAAGTTAAATCAAGTCAAGTCTCTAAAGAGAAATTTAAAACTTTACACATCTTCCTCCCTTGACTTTGTTACACAGTTGGATTTGTTAGTAATTAAATGCTGACAAGAACATCCAATTTAAATGCAAAGGACCAGAGTGTAAGTAGCTACTGAATATGCAAAAAGTGKCAAAAAAAAAAAATTAGATTCATTTTAAGGTGTTAATTTGGCAACAAATGAACTGTTCTACCCATGCCACTGCCCTTTGATTCTTTTATAAATTAATAAACCTGTATTATTATTTTACAATCTTTGTATCATAGCACAATTCYTCTCATTACCATCTGACAAGGCAACTGTTAGTGGTAGCTTTAGTTTCCTGGACACACTTACCTGTCTGAGACAACATTTGTAATACAGCAAGAAACATAAGGAAAGGATCTACTTGTGCGTATGCAGTTTATTCTTACAAACTCTCACACTAGAGTGAAAGCACAATGACTTCCCCAAATATATTGCTATTTGATATAATTTAGAATTAGAATCTGGATCTATCCAAATTTTCTTTGCAGGATCTCTTTCATGTGTTCTCTGCACAATATTCTAAAGTTTGTCAGTACAGAAGTCTCTCTTGAATTCCTTAAAAATCATATTAATAATAATAACCTAGCCATCTAGTGCCTATTTTCCTAACAGGYTATGGGAAGGGTTCCAGATGCTGACTTCTCCTTCACACAGCTAATGATGTTGCTACTAACCTAAGCGAGGCAAATAATTTTATCTATGTTCAGTACACCAGCTGTAACATATTTCTTTGCCTTATTKGGTATATTATAAGGAAAAATTAAAGTCTGTGAAATGGTCAGAGARTACAATGACAAGTTTCAAAGAAAGGCTAATTAAATAAATAAGTTGGGTATATGAACCACTACAAAATGATGCTTCTTATATCACACCACTACCACTACAAATTAGGAAGTAAAACTGGACCGGAGTAAAGAAGGACCTGTCTTGCCTTTTACAGATGCTTAAACAAGGTCTTCAAACTCCAACATAATTAAAGTGTTCTCATCTCCATGGTTCCTATAGGACCAAAGTGATTTTGCACAATTGTCAATGACAGATTCATAGCCAAACAAACCTACCTAAGCATCTCACACTGAAGGGTGCGTTGTGACTCAGTAGTTACGGGTTTCAGTTGCACCCAAGGGAAACACTATTTGTTTTTATAGTTACTTTTCTATTAAATAGAAAATTAAATATACTTCCCCAAAAAGACCGAGTTAGTGGTATTATCCAAAACAGTAGTGTCTGACATATGCCAATTTACTTGTCATCACATTCAGTGTGCTAGTATTAACATTTTCCTAACTCAATTAGATTTTTTCCCACAAACCAAGTTTTAATAACACTTATTTAGTGCTAAGAACTATCTGACAGGATGCAAAATTAAAAATAAAAGAAAATCCACACTTCTTCATTATCACATACAAAGTTTAGATTGAGTAAACTCGAAAATACTTTCAAGAATCAGTTAAAATGAAAAAATGAAAATATATTTCAAAATACAAAATCATTTTTAGATTTTATATTCTATTTTTCCAATATTCTATTTATGCAATATATTCTGGCTTATATCCAGTTTAAATAGAAACATTTTTTAAAAAACTAATAATAAAACCCTATATTAGATGAGTTCCTCTAAAAGACAAGAAATCTTTCAAATATAAAACTGAAAATATTCAGAATTTTAACTGTCAGCATAGAAAATTGCAAGTAAGTATATTTTATTTCCATGTTTCAGTAGTGGAAAAGAGGAATGGCATGTGAACTCATTTATTAAAAATTCTAATCTGTCACCCATAAACTTGATGTATCAGATCAGCAAGTAGTCAAAACCTTAATTTCCATCTTCTGTAAGATCAACAGAAATTTAGAAGCCTAACTGGTTTCTTGAATGGGGTATAATGCACTCAACAGTTTAGGAGCTGGAGGCCATAGAAATAGTGAGAGGGGAAAAGGACTTTGTACATGTATATGTGTTTGCTCATAATCATTGCTTTGATTGCTTCATAACGTGCAGCAACTGGGGCATTGATATTTGATTCATCTTTGGAAAGGGAATAAATGTTTTTTGCTGTGGCCAGCCGCCTTTGAGAGCCACAGYAAAGCATCCACCTTTTTGGGTGCTACTTCAGATTAGTGGAGCTCTTTGAACGTGCCATTATCAAAGCCACTGGGTTGGGTGGTCAGYGCAGCTTCATCTCTTAGCTACACACAGCTGCGTGTGGTCAGCCAGTCGTAATGCAAAATATTAGCAAGGTCATAGTAGTATAGCACACTACTATAACTCAGGGATTACAAAAGGCATTAAAATTCTGATATCCCATTCATAAGGAAAAGATTGTAATGAGAACAGAAAATGGCACAACATTAATTCATTGTGTGACAAAGAATATAATGAGAATGGGAAATAGTATAAACATAACTCATTCTTGTTACAGCTTTAAGATTGTAATGTCATGGTTCATATCACCTACTTAGGGAGAAAGGTATGGCAGAGGAAGAGTGGCACTATTCAACAAAGTTAGCATGAATTAAGTACACATTATTATATATGCAATATAATGGAAAAAATAAGCATTGTTTAGAAATTGTTTGTTAGAATTGTTATAATTTGTCAATACATTTTTGTGAACATTTTATTAATACCATTGATATGAAGGATTGTAATGTGTGTGCATACTTATTGACACAGAACTTTTCTCAAAATTGTTTTACTCATGTATATCTCAATCAATTAATATTAAAAATAAAGATAWTGAGAACAGCATCCGTATCTTTCATGACAGACTTTATGAATCTGCCAGAAGAGAAACATTCATATTTAGTCATTTTTCCTGATATAGTCAAATGAAATAAAAGTCATAAAACAAGTGATATATTTACCTCCTGAAATTATTGAATAATTTTAGTTATTGCTCATCTACCACTCACTTAGTGATGTGCAATATCCTACCTAATGTAGTAGACTTTATTGAAGCATTTAACCTGTAACACATTAAAAATCCTTGACCATCCATCTAAGTGTATGCCAAAGCAACTTGTTTCATTCATTAGGCCCTATACGAGATCACCAAATCAATACATTTTATTTTGGTTTTTAAAGTAAATCATTAACTCTGTGGTCATTTCTGTTAACTGAAAAAGGAAATGTTCTCAAAGACACTCCTAGTGTATTAAAATTCAGTGCCAAGAGGCAATTTTAACACAGCAATGATACTGCTAGGGATTATCTACTTACTTGCCTTGCAATCYTACTCTCTGCATCCATATATTGTCTCTAGACAGATTCATCTAACACCAGTAACTAGGACTTCAGCACAAGTTTTGTAAATGTTTGCTCTCAACTTGTCATCAAACATTTGCAAGGTAAAACTTTCGAAATACAGATAGCCTTCGGTACCCAGTGTGGTACTAGAAAAGGTTCTTTCACTGCTGTAGTTTTAGCAATGTGCTATTCCTAATGAACTCAGCCACAGCTTAAAAAGATCTCTTGGTTGTTATTATACACAGGTTTTTCAGACAAGAGGTATCTGAGAAGTTGCAGGGTAGCTGCACTTCTAGTATAGATGCCTGCAGTCATCTGAAGGATCTTGAAGTCATATCAGCACTAAAAATCAGCCTTGTCAGAAATTAAGTACCTTTATCCAGTACTATGGTTCATAATATCAATGATAAGTCTTCTCTATAGTCTTCTATTTTTTTTTTTCAAATATAATTATTTTAGTTACTACATTTGGGTTACTATGGAATGAYTGAGTCCCAGCGAGCACCCTGGCACTCCAGGTTATTTGTAAGGCCTATCTTGACACAACTGATGAAAGCTGTGTCATTCCAGTAAAGCTGTTCAAACCATCTTAATATACAGAGAAATACTATAGCGCCGTGCAAAGCATAGAAATTAAGGCTACCTTTAAGAAATAACACTTAGCAGTTGCCCCTATTAGGGTACCCTAAAAGGGTCAGAATGGCATTTCGATATTTTATCCAAATATTATTCCCCACMAAATGCATAAAGAATCTTGTGGATGGGAGGAAGAACAAGAATTTTCCCCCACTTCTCTTCCTTTAGAGAAATATCTGCACCACCAGATGCAGAAAAATTATTCTCCTTATTTACAGGCTGTCCACCTCTTTAAATTATGCTTTCTTGTTGTCATGGTAGTCTACCTACAGTGTAAGAGGTAGGAAAGTCTTCTACCTGTAGCAAATCTAGCTTACTACTTTGGGCATGCTTCTGGAGATGTTCAACTTCTGTCAAGMTGGACCTGTCTTCTTGGACAGTTATTTTGATCATGGATACCTTTCTCCTTTTAGTATCACAGTCTTTTCTTTTAAAGAAAAAAGATATCCATGACACCAAAACAAGYTGACCATGAGACWGCAGTGTGCCTTGTGGACAAGAAGGCTAATGGTATCCTGGGGTGCATTAGGAAGTGTGTTGCCAACAGGTCCGGGGAGGTGATCCTTCCCCTCTACTCAGCSCTGGTGARGCCGCATCTGGAAAACTGTCTTGTTTTGAGCTCCCCAGTATACAAGAGACATGGAGCTACCGGGGAGTCCAGCGTAGGGCTACTAAGGTAATCAAGTGACTGCAGCATCTCTTATGTAAGGAAAGGTTGAGATAGCTGGGTCTGGTCAGCCTGGAGAAGAGAAGATTGAGGTGGTGCCCAGTGATAGAATGAAAGAGAATGGGCACAACCTGAAACACAGGAAGGACTATCTGAACGTGAAGAAAAACTTCTTACCATGAAACTCACTGAATACTAGAATAAGTTGTCCAAAGAAGYTGTGGAGTTTTCTTCCTTGAGGAAGACAGTTTCGAAATCTGTCTTGACACAGCTTGGAAACTTGTTCTAGATTACCTTGTGTGAGAAGGGAGTGGATGATCTCCAGAGGTCCCTTCCAATCTCAGTTGTTCTGTAAATCTGCAGTTCTGTGAAAATGATAGTTCAGGGACCTGCAGGCAGGAAGAAATTTATAACTGTGAAACTCTGATGGTGACTTTGGCTARGACTTCTTCAGTTATAAGGTCTGAACATAAGTATCTAAAATCAATCCTCAGAAACATTCTTTTCAGCTTTTGGGAGTGTGTGTGTGGGTTGATTTACGCAGCTCCCACACTCAACACTCACTATGTAGGCATCCAAGAAGGGCAACTATACTCCTTATGTAGCAATGGCACCAATATTCTTTAAATAACAAATTGAGAAAATTATAAATCTATAAATCTAAACTATAAATCTTATAAGTCAGATTTGCAAGGCCAGCCTTAGGAAATAAGCATTTAAAACATCACCATAATTGCCTATCTTCTGGATCAACAGATACAGAATACATCAAAACAGAATGTATACACAATAAGTAAACACATATTTGTCCAGAAGCAGAAGACTATACTATAGAGGAACAATTGCCACTCCTTTACACAAATAAATTGCTCTTGCTTGAGAAKTCTTTAGGAAAAAAATCCAGGAGAGATGTAATGCCTAGCATACTTGCAGAAACTATTTTTCACCATTTCTTATGTATCAGAAGTCATACTCCATATATCTTCTGCATGCATGTGTAGTTTTGACCTTTTGACTATTCAACAGAAACTTGCAACACACTTAAGTATAAGCACATTGAAAGCACAATGCTGTTGGAAAAYTAGGATGTTATTAGTTTTACGAAATAAAACCAACTTCTGACAAGGCAATGGAAACCAGACTTGTAACTTAAAGATTATATTCAGGTAAACTGACAAACAGCCAGAATTTTATTTGGTTCTAGAGTTGTTCCAGAATAACATCACTCTTTTTCTTTGACAGAGAAGTTCATTTTTCCTGGGCTTCTACATAACCAAATAACTTTTGCWGATAAAATATCCAAAATAATTTGCACTTGATTTGGAAGAAAATATACCATGTTTAACTAACGAGGTTTGAAAGATCTGAAAGACGTATATAACTGAAAATGACTCCCAGCTTTACYGGTTATTATAAAGAGTTCTACTGTGAAAAAGATTTCATTTGATCATCTCCCCCAAAATTGTTAAATTGAACCACATGGATTAGACTGAAATTATTATTTTTTCCTGGAAGAATATTGTTTTCAAGAATCATAATTATAATTCAGTAACTGGGTAAAAAATAAAGGCAATTTCTTTTATGTGGTTGCTACGTTTTCTAATCCAGGTAAATTTATTTTTTTCTATATTTTTATATAAATAAGCACATTCAAAAAATCAGCAAATAAGTTTGTATACAGTTACAATGAACCATTTTAACATCTATGTTGCAACCAGGTGGATTGTCAAAATGAGATAAGTGTAAAGACCACGAGCAGAGTAAAAATGTGATTGTATGAGGGATGTTATGACAGTTCTGTATGCATAATACATTCATCCCAGGAGGCAATTGTGCATCTGTTACATATATTTATGTATTTTTACTTGTACTTTCGGAGGTATTTAAGATTTATGATGATGGATTCTTTCTCCTTAAAGACTATAAAAGGAAAATATGCAACAAGGGTATGATTTTGCTGGAGAGCAACTGAGTGTGAAAGTTGGGCACATGSTAGGCTCTCTGAAGGTTAGGAAGTTTCTAGCCTCAAGACTTAGCAGCCATTCTGCAATGACTTGCAAAATATTTTCAAAACAAGTCTCTAATAGGTTTCATCTATGTGCAGCTAAAGTATCTTTCTGTTCATTAAAGTGACTGAAAGATGGTAAGAAAACAATTGCTAGATGTTAAAGACTAACATGGAAATTATGAAGACATTTTGTGTATGGAGAGGAAAGAAAAAACCCCAAGTCTCAGGGACGAAGAAAGTGATGATAGATGAATACAGCAACACAAGGGTAGAGACAGAAGAGATAAAATGGCTAAAGAGACTGATAGTTTCATACAACTGACTGTTTAAAGAAACAACACTCTCTCCTGACCATTGAATTTTCTATGAAAAGATAGATAGCCCTTCTACCAGCTTCTATTACACAGCACATATTTTTTAGTCTCTGCTACATGGAAGACTTGAAAACAAATATTCCCTTCAGAAAATTATCATATTCATTTGCAGGATTAAGAATGATATTTCTGTTGTTTAATTTTGACTCTTTGAAACTGACTTTTGTGTATCCTCCTTTCAGCATTAAAARGCCATCTGTAGGGGGGGAAAAAAAAAGGCATGCCTCAAGGCACGAATCAAAAATTACTGCAACTTCCAGGCGGATGTTGCTCTACAATTGTCACTTATAAGTTTTCTCACAGTATCTTCTAATGCATCTTATATTAGTCACTGTCAGAGACAGACTGTTACAACAGATGAACTGCTCACCTTCTCTGCTATGTCAATTGTTTTGTACAAAACTATAAAACTTTAAAGGTAGAAATACAGAGCAAAGTCCAAATATGAAAATATAAATTTGATGGACAAAGCATTCTTTTTTTTCCATCCATGCTTTTGAAGCAATTTTCATTTACCTAAAAAAMCCCAAGAAATTAAAGAAGCTGAAAATGTAAGTAAAAAAGTTATTTTTACTATGTCACAAAAGCGTATTTCCATACACTATCAATAAAAGGATATGAAAGTGGGAAGCTAAATTGTTACCAAATTTGTTGACTAAATACAGTTTGCGAAAAGAGAGYTTATATTAAAATATTGCACAACTCTTATCAATAACTTTAAACTGCATTAATTTWGATAACTAATGAGTATAATGGCTTATTAAATTTCCAGCGCCCTTTATTTCTTAGTTATTGAAAYGACATGCTAAGCTTTGCTATATAAAGCAAGAAACAGCAACCATAAATACTTTATCTCAAAACCTGATAATATATGCTAGATGATAGTTGGCTATCAAGTATAACCCAAAAAATTAAATGTTTGGAATGACAAAAAACAAGACACCACCACCACCAAAAAAACCCCCATCTTGTTTTCTATGTCATTGCAATAAGAATATTAAATTAAATACAGTACAATAGGAAAAAGAGGGCCTTGTTTTTCAACATCTTTTTGAAACAATTTTGCAGATTTTTTTTCTTTAGGAATAGTATAATAGAATAATATTCTCTAAAGTTTCTACAAATCTCCTAGTGGGAGAAAAGAAAAAATTAATTTTGTCTATCGAAGTAGACAAAAAAAGTATTTTTGTCTATCCATAATCAGACTAAAGTTGATTTTGTTAATTTTGAAACTCTGATTTGTAGAACTGCTTCATTCATCAGTAGAAGATAAATCAATAGGTTGCAATTTTAGACAGCTATTTAAAATGCTTAAACTTGCACTTAATTGGCATGTTAAAAGTTAAAGAGTTAGAGTCAACTCCAGTGCATAAAAATGTATAAGCACATAAACTATGGCACTCTATTCCATGGCTCAAGAGGCATCATGCCATCCACTTCATTAATCAAGGGTATGCCCCAAKTTTCAGCAGCTGATGATTTGTAGTCATCCTTTGCACTTACTCAGCACTTGCTCAGAGGTCTCTCTATGGCGAAATTAAGACACTAATCTCAATTTTGAAATACTAATTCTAAAACACCAACCTCATTTTGGTGGTTTCATGGTTTCTAATCGAGAACAGATTTGCAGTTCCTTATGTTGGAGAAGATATGGTAAAGAAGGATAATTTTGGCATTCAGAACAATTTTGAAGGAGGGGACCTTTTCTTTAGAAAATGTATCAACACCACAGCTGCTGTGGTGTTGCAAGTCTAGCAGACAGGACACAGAAATAAATGCCTGTGGGTTCCTGGGTTGAAATCTATTAGTGTCTCAAGTGTGAAAGGGTTCAAAGGGAAAGAGCAGTGGAGAGTTTCCATAAAAGAGAGAAGGAGAGAAGGGACAGAAGATAAAGAAAAACCAAACCAAACAAACATGCAAAAAACTCCTTTTTCAGTCACGCCTTTTAACTTTGTCTCAGCTAGAATCTCAATCTGCAAATGCTGTTTGCAAAGGCGTGCACAACATTTCTAATCTCCCATGTGGATACAAGTCCTCCTGCATCAACAAGTGTCTTGAATACAAAGGGGCAAAGAAAAGAAGTATTCTCCAGCCTCAGTGTTCATAGTTCAGGTTCAATTCAGTTTCAGTTTCCATGTGGWTAAGAACCTACTGTGGCCTACTAAGACTGAGAGGATTAACACAGTTCTTCCTCGAAAAAGGATATATTTTATTTACTAGCCTATGTGCTATTCTGAAGATATTCTCCATACTTTTGCAGAAGCTGTACTGTTTTTCTTTGCATCCGGTTGTCAAAGAGAGAATCTCTACTTCGGCATGAGGAGAACTAGACTGATACCACCCAGCTGGTTAGGAATATTTATCTGCTGGATAAATCTGTCCAAACAGAAAGACAATCTCCCTTTGGTAGGTGATTTTTCAGCAGTAGGTGTTCAAGACTCTTTATCTCTGAAAGGGGGAACATTGGTTTAATCCAATAATTAGCTCCTCAACAACTGTTAGACTACCTAAGTATTTTATCTAATAACTGTTTCACACAGCAATAGACTTTGGAGTATTAACCACTAGTCTTGATTCCCCACTATAGCTCAATGAATCTTGGAATCTTGAAAAGTCYTTGTCTGTGAGTCTCATTTTAAGGCACCTCATTTCTCACCTGCATTGCGTGGGAAGTCTAATGCTCCATGACTAGACCTATGGATCCGTAGCRAAGTGTTTCAATGCTAAGTACTGCACTGTACACATCCTTTTTCCCATCTGAGAGCCAAGAAACATGGTCAGATTTTCAGATATGAACTGCCACAACAGCAAATGTCACTCTAGTTTCTTGGCATTTCTAACTGTTTTATGGCCTGATGCTCTATATCTGGCTGTCAAATATCAGCTAGAGTTTGTACTGACTGAAAATACTACATTGGAAATAGTGAACACTGTGGGTGACAAAATATAAAGCTGCATTCCTGCTCAGCAGCTACCGAATGAATTGTCATCACTGGCTAATATAATCCTCAGAATCAGATGTCTTCTTAAAATCCATTACTATAGTATTCCCCTTAGAACAGTAGTTAGTTTCATCAATTCACAGCTTTATGACCTAACCAATTAATATGAGTGATATCCTGACTTCCGCTCATAAAAACAATTTCTCTCTAATGCTAGTATAATTTGGAGATATAATACCCAAAGAACTAACTTTCTGATCAGTGAAGATGAGGCTCTATAAAAGTGTGTATACTATTACACAAAATCTAGGTCACCAATGCAATGAATCCCACATTCAAGACACTTACTGAATAGCATTGACCAAAAAATATCATACAGAAATTATTTAAAATATTTCAAACCATTTTCTTCAAACTCACTAAAAAATAATACCAAAGTCTCTAGTTTTTCTATCTGATGCTATAATTTTTATCCATTGTCTGCTACAGAGGGCAAATTTAATCTAGAGGCAGACATGTCCTCTTCCATGAGAGTCRTGTCTGTTTATTCCAGAACTGAATATGACATTGAATAATTCAAACTAATAATGGCATTAAATTGGAGCTGGTTCAAATAAGACCTTAGATGTCATAATCACAGATCTCTTAGAATTTATAGTGATTATATTAAATTGCTACTTTCCATAGGATCTAACTGTTTTGTGAGGGATCTCGTAGTGGGGCAAATATAAAAGCTATTAAAGTAACAACAGCAATCAGTGRTGCTCACTCTTTATGTTCACTGGGCTTTAAACTGTTTAAGTAAAAATTCCAGTAGAAAATTTTCTCACAGTAGGCATATTCAATGTTTTTAATGTAGCCTCCAGTTTTAACAGCTACCTCCACAAGATCTGAAGTTCAGCTTTTGACTACTCATGGATCAGTAATTTTGGATGATGGACGACCACTTTTGTTAAAACTCACAGCTAAGAATTTTTTTGTTATTGTTTTTTTTTTTTCACAAAGGCATCTGAAAAACTGTACTTTGCTGAAATAAGTCCCAGTCTGAACTGTACTTTGCTGAAATAAGTCCCTCAGCTATTTTCAACATTGTATTCAGGGTCATTGTTCTATATGATCTCACCGAGGATTGTATTGAGGATTGTTGTACACATAGTTATTTTTTGTGGTATTATTTTTACAATGCAGAATTTGGATATTTATTTACCAGAAATAAGTCTTCAGCAAGTCTCAGTTTTCCTAACAGTATATTAAGTAGATTTACTTGAGCTTATGTATCATAAATAGGTAACTCAAGGATTGCTCTGAATCAAAATATCTATATTCATTAGATATTAAAATGCAGGAGAGAAAATATATGTTCAAAAATCAGTCTATGCAAGTTTGAATTTGATTATAAAAAAATGTGATAAATATTCTGAAGAAAAGAGCTATGGAGCTATAAGCAAATTTGTCTTATGTAAACTTCATTATTCTATGTCTTTCTGTATTAAGATTTGTCCTTCCCCTGTTTTAGGGAGTTGTACAGTCAAAGGAGCTATGCAAATGTCTTTGTRATTGTGCCAGGCCAAAAAGAGTTCAGATTCATAATTTCTAAAATACAGGTAGTATAAAATGGAATATAAAATCTCCTGCAGGCTCTTTTTCGAAAATGGAAAACTATAAGCAGGAAAGGTTATTGAGTGTTACACAGTTCCTGTACTCTCTCACATCACTTTGCAGTTGCTCATGCAACACGGTGGAACTTACATACACGCACAAATACATTGTCCATTTTTTCTCTTTATAATACGTGTTTGCTATGTATTGACAGCTGAGACTTCAAGTCTTGCAAACAACACGTGTGAATGGAAAAACTGATTTTCCCTCTTTCTTAGTGAGATTTTCCACACACTAAAGCATGGAGTGCATAGACATAGACATATAAATTGCTATCTCCGAATAATTAGTACTTAGCATCAATTTCTTTCTTCAGATTCACAGAAGGATACGCCTTCCAGCTTGTCCTGCTTGTCCCTGCCAATTCATTTCCTTTTCAGATATATCTGATCTAGTCCATGTGGGAATCACCAAAGACATCAGAGCAGCTTCCCAACCTCTTGGGAATCCGATTGTGTCTTTTTCTTATGCTAGTTCACTTTGTCCTCCAAGTAAGAATTCAAATGTCAGTCATTTTTTGTTCAATTTCATGGGGTAGAGTCACAAAAATGGCAACCAATCCAATTGCAAATTACTTGATGAATCTTCTTTGAAGAGCTGCCAATAATGCTAATCATCAAATGGTTGAATCCAGCTCTGTAGAAATGCGTATGTGAAGAACAGCAATCTCTGTGACTTTGACAAAGGAACTGCTGACTTGCCTCACTGTTTGTCTTTTGATGTGAAAGAGCAAATCGATTTATAGAGCTTTT
Organism: Eudromia elegans; assembly: GCA_003342815.1. Taxonomy (NCBI): domain Eukaryota; kingdom Metazoa; phylum Chordata; class Aves; order Tinamiformes; family Tinamidae; genus Eudromia; species Eudromia elegans. The sequence goes on from PTEX01000121.1 coordinate 1,609,287, forward strand.
GCTTGCAGATGTAGGATATGATTAGTATGCAGAAAGACCTTTCTACAGTGTCATTTGTTTATTTAGCTGTCTCTGCACTCAGCCCTGATTGTGTATACTTAATTAATGTATATGAAGCTAAAAGAAATAAAATCCTGGAACCTTGATCACAGAATACTGTACTACATGTCATTCGTCACCATGAAAATGCTATTTATATTTTATTGGCTACAAGAAAGGGAAATGCATACATTTAAAAAACTGTTTCAAAAAAAGTCSTTATGTTTGCCAAAAGAAGTCATTTATAGTCACACCAAAAGTGTCAATGAAAGCTGTTCGATTTAAGTAGGAAGCTCTTTTTTTTTTTTTTTTTTTTTTTTTCTCAGTGTTTAAATTTTTATTCCAAACAGTTGTTGGGTCTTAATAAAAAGTACCTCTGATGCCTTTCTGAGGTCAAAGTACTCTGTAAAACATCCTAAGAGACCTGAATCATCCCGTTCTTCAAGGCCTTCTGATTCTGTTGCTTGGAAATTTTAGCTGAGAAAGAGTTTAAAGAGGAAAGCAGAGACACTAGAGACCTTCATGTCAATAATGAATGATCAATAGAAGTCACACACTAGAAAATTGACATTCAGTCAGCAATTCTGTGTTATTCATGCACATTTTACATTGTGTGTTCAGGTTTGTTGTGGGGAAACTTGGAACTGATAGAAAGGCAGAGAAAGAGCGGAAATTGTGAGAATATCAAATAACGGAATCCAGAGTGACATCTAGTGACATGCTGCCTTAGAAGCATGAACATTTAGTATACCTAAGTACACTGATTTTTCCTGTCATATTAATTATAGTTTTGCAGAAAAATAAAACGTATTGGAAAACATCCACAAAAGTTGCAAAAAATTCAAAAGGCATATGAAAATCTTCATAATTCAGTTTAATATTTGCTTCTCTCTGTAATGAACACCAATCCACTCTTGCAAACAAATGCTTTTCTATAAAAACACTTTGCAAGCTTAAAAACATTGTTATTAAAATTAGTTTGCCAGTACAGATTCACATAACAAACACGTTCTGAACTCATTTGCAGTTTCTCAAACACTGCTTTTCTTTGACCATGCGCCCTGACTCAAATTCATGAACTGACTCCTCTGTTCAAGCCTTTGCACCGTATTTTTCAAGATGGGAGAGCCCTGTGTATGCAAATAAATCCAGAATGCCCTGTTCTCCATTCACTGTCATCATCAAATACTCACAGATAATAATTTGCTAAATTGCTATGGTACATATAAGACAGAGTAATTTGTATTATTAAAAAGATAAATGAAATTGTTCTGTAAAGACGTTGTATAGACTTGTATACAATTCTTCAAATATTTCTTTTTAACAACACAAAAATATCCATAAAAAATAATTTTAAGAAAATTTGCATATTATTTTATTGATGTAATGCTTTAGTATTTACTAAAGTACAGGCTAGACATCACTGCATGAAATTAAAACAGTTTTGAGGGTTGTAAGACTAACCAAATATAGAAGTTATTTTACTGTTTTAAATATTTATTCAACTTCAACGTGCAAGAAAAGTTTATTACTTTTGACTTTTTATTAAAGCCACTCTCATGCATAGCCCAGAAAATTTCAAGTGATAGTTCTAAATTCACTGTACAGAGTATCAATCCTTCCTTTTTTTTAATTAAGGGTAACTCKCAAGGTCAAAGTCATCGACTTTCTTATGCTCCCCTAAAGCAGCATGGAACACAGTGCACCAGCCAGTTAACCTGGGTTTAGCTGTTTTATTAGTACAGCAGAAAACAGATGATGTGTACAATGAATTTTTACTCTTTGTCTTCCCTGTCCATATCTTTCTATTCTGCACATATATCTACAATTTTTCTATCTTTCACTCCTTAAARTTCCATGTTCCCATTTTCTCTTAATATCTTCTCCATAATTTCTTTTAGGTTCCTTCCCTCTTCCCCTTCATCAGTATTTCAAATCCCTCTTTCATATCCTCAGTGTTGATTAAAGTAGATCTTTACCACTAAGAGCAAACAAACAAACACACCACCAGCAAACCAGCCAAACATATCAGAGAAATTCAMATAATTACCCTCTTTTAACAATTGCCAGCTGTTCCCAGTGGGATAAGATCAAACCATTATTATTATTATCTGGTTCAAAATGATTCCATCCAAATCTTTTTTCCCAATAAGCTCAGGAAAAAAATAACTGCCTTCACAGTAAAGAAGGTGATAGAGTTCTGTTAAAAAGACAAGGAAAGAACCTTTTTTTTTTCTTAATGTATTAAATTCTTAGAAAACATGCATTTTTAATTCAGATTGTGTGCTATGGTTTTAGGAAGCAAATTATGCTTTTATCCACTTATAATAAAAAAATGCAGCTGTATTTTTTTGTATGGAGAAATTTAATTATGACCTTCCTGATATATAAAATTTTCCCTTATTCTTTCCACATTGAGATGGGAGAACTGTCATATATATGGAAACACAGCAGTAGAAGATGTTACTTTTGATTTAAAAACCCTGATGCTTCACTGCAAAGTCATAATTAGCACCTTTTATTAAGATCAGACATATTTTCCTTTTTTTTTATTCCCCATTCCCTCTCACTGAACTTATTTGTCACATATTTGACTTCCTTTTTCCCTTTTCCTTCTGGATTTTTTGAAATTCTCTGCTTCTAAAATATTTCTCTTTACCCTTTCCTCGTTTTGCTGCTCAGGAGGAGTTCTGTCAGCCTTGTCCCGCCAGGCTGATTTCTTCCTCTTGCTCTGATCAGTGCTTGTATTAAACAAGGTAGTTACAATAAAAAGCAAAACTGGCACACACAACAAGGAATCTGAGCTCTAGTATGCATATAGCATCAAGAGAAGCAGCAACGTGGATGTCCTATGAAATCTGAGACCCTCCAAAGGTGCTGCTTTAATTAAATAGAGCTAGCAACAAATATAACAAGCCTTGCACTTTCTCTGTAGCTGCTGGTGTATCATTTTCCCAAGAATGATGATGTAATTAAATAGATTTTGGCATAGACTCACAAAATCCACACTAATTTCACTCACTCAAGAAAGACCTTTATAATTCTTTCATAACTGCAGGAGAATAACTATTTCTCAATACCTCTTCAATGTATAATGAATGTTAAACAGGAAATACCAGCTCAATGTGCCTTTATTATTTCTTAGATGTTGAAAAGGTGTAGACCAAGACAAGGGTTTATTAATAGCATTTGGATGCCTAACAGCCCTAGGCTTCTTTGAAAAACTCAACCCAGAAGAGGGATGTTCTCAGCATGTTTGCACAACAAGCTGATGGAATAAATTGGTATATTTTAGTCATAATCTTTGGATAAATGACTAGCATAAGAGTCTGTAGATTTTCTTGGCCCTGTTTCACAGTTCTCATTTTGGTATCATTACCTTTTATGATCTCTTAATTTTCCTTATTCTCATTAACTCTGATAATCTTTCTCTGATCTTGGAAGTTTTGATATCTGGATTTTCTTCACCCACAATGTTATAAAYCTTTAAGGAAAAGCTGATTAACTGTATGAAAGAAGGAGGAACCACAACATCTTTCTCTAACCACATTTTTAACCAAAGTATAGTTGTTGCTGTGTTCTGTGGAATGCTCTTTTTCTCAAGAGTGTATGTGTGTGTTTGCAGGCGTGCTGATTTTGCTTTGAAGATGCTCACAAATTGGTCTCCTACACAGCTGTAGTGGAAAAATGGCATGTCTGTGAGTGTTGAATGTCATTTGGAAAACAAAAAAAAACATGAAAAAATAAAAAGCAAACAAACCAACAACCTCCACTATTTTGTAATACCAGAGGACTTTTTAAAGCATTGTGGAATGTCTAGCTAATTGAGTTTACAATCAAGTTAGCCCCTTTTATTCCTCCCCCTTTACTCCTCCTCATAGCATWTAATAAAAGAGCAGGAATAGCCTTTATCGTAACAAGTGCCTATCCTGGTGAACAGAATGTGCTACTAAAGAACAGAAGGCCATCCTGGGGCACATTAAGCAGAGCATCTCCAGCAGGTCGGGCGAGGTGACTCTGCCCCTCTACTCAGCCCTGGTGAGGCCGCACCTTGAGTGCTGTGTGCAGTTCTGGGCTCCCCAGTGCAGGAGGGACGTGGAGCTGCTAGAGAGAGTCCAGCGCAGGGCCACAAAGATGATTAGGGGTCTGGAACATCTGCCCTATGAGAGAGGCTGAGAGAGCTGGGCCTCTTCAGCCTGGAGAAGAGAAGACTGAGAGGGGACCTGATTAATGTATATAAATACCTCAAGAGAGGGAGTGAGGAGAATGGGGCCGGCCTCTTCTCAGTGGTGGCCAGCGAGAGGACAAGAGTCAATGGCCACAAATTGACGCATCAAAAGTTCCACAGGAACTTAAGGAAAATTTTCTTAACAGTGAGGGTGACAGAGCCCTGGAACAGGCTGCCCAGAGAGGTGGTGGAGTCTCCTTCTCTGGAGATCTTCCAAACCCGCCTGGACACCACCCTGTGCCACATGCTGTAGGAGACCCTGCGTGTGCAGGGGGGTTGGACTAGATGACCTCTACAGGTCCCTTCCAGCCTTCTTCTGTGATTCTATGAATGGACGAAATTTTCGGGGGGAAAAATAAAACGCAATCTCTAATTTTCTAAGAGGACAGACCGCTTTCTCCTCATTCTTTTGAAAAGAAAAGTAAATGAAAAAAAAAAAAAAGCTGGGAATTATCCTTCTACAATCATAGTATGTAGGGTAGCAAGTGGATGGACGTGTTCTGGGAGATGACACGTATTGCAATGAAGGATGACAATCTGAACACACCTATGACTTTCTAACAGAGATCTTTATTAAGAACTTTCTAGACCTTATACAGAGCTCAGATGAATAATTTGCAGACATCTAACACTCTCAAAAGGTTAGAGCTTTGCTGCTGTGATTCACTAAAATGGGGCTGGGTGCCTACATTTCAGGTGTGGCAATATCCCAGCTGGAAATCCTAAAGTATYTGCCCTATCCTAAATCCCAAAGTATAAAGTCTCTCCTTTACCACCATTTACTCTATCCCTCATGCATATATTCAAGCAACCTACTCTTTCAGAAGCACTGAGYTACCATGAATTAAAAATAAAATGAGTTGCTGATGCTCAGCAATCTTGAAAACATGCCCAAATATTTTTAAAAAGCTTGTTTTAAACCTGCTTTAAAACAGATCTGAAAAAACATAGTGGTGTTGTTGTTCTTGTCATTGTCATTGTCATTGCCGATATTGTTTAATATAAAACTTCCCCTAATACATGTGGGCAATATAACTCCACAAATATCTGCATTTTGCAATCATAATTGGACACACAGTAGATTTTTTTCTAAGCAAACACATACATTAGGGGAGCAATACAGGTGCTTAAATATAGGTTTCTAGTGCCAAGCATGTCTTAATTATAGAGTAAGACAGTGATGGACACTTGACTATCATAGTGAAAAACATGATATTATCACCTAAGTCACAAAGCATTTATACTGATGCTCATCTAGACTGGCAAAGGCAGCTGTTTTGCCATAACTAGAGATTTTCAGGACATTCTCCATATATTACCTTGCATTTCCACAAGAATTCCACATCTGCAAAACCTACTCATATGATTGTGACACTGGATTTGTTTCCTGCTATGTTTAGTGCACTCTGAGCATCCTCGGTATCATACTTTGGAAACTACCACAGGGAGCTGTATTAATAATTATACTGCAGGGACCAAAAGGATTTACAATCCCTTAGAAGTTTTTGTCCTCTCACTATTRCATATATGAAAGGAAGATGCCCCCATCAGGCTATCTTTGGAGAGCTTTGATTTATATAATATTTTGTATAAGGAAAAGCATATTTCTACATTTTGAATTAAAAGATATGAAAAATTTTCATAGATCCTCACCCAAGGATCACACACCTCCAGTCACCCTCAGGTGAGAGTTTCCACGGCTCGTGTTCTCCTGGAGGCAATTGCAAGTGTGACTGCTGACTTCCTTCCACTGCAGGGTCTGAATCATTCTCATCCTTGGCTAGGAAGGAACTAGTGACTTTTCTGTGTAGCTGCTATGCAGTTTTAAAATCCAAGACCAAATCAGCAACAATGCTGAAYGGGAGACAAATATGCTAAAATATATTTCAAGAAATAAAAATAAATAAATATTTAAGTAACAGAAACTTCCTTTTCTCACATAGACAAAGCATTTCCACTTATTGGATAAGTGCTTCCTTGGAATTGCTTGGTTTCTGTCRTTGATGTGGAGAGACTGAAGTGAAAAAGAGATTATTTACCTTGTGGTATGTAATTAAGAATAATAATTAATACAATATTTGTTGCTTTCACTAATGACCCATTTGCATATCACTGTAGCAAAAAAAAGATAAAMTAAAACTGCAAAATTCAAGTAGTATTGCATTTAAAAGAGAAGCCAAATTATTTCTAAAAACAGAACTTTTGCGTGTGGAAAGATGATAGAATAACACGAAGATAAATTTTACAAAACACTTTCAAAAGCACAGAATTCCAGCAAAGATTTTTTTTTTTCTTTTAAGTATACTAAGTTAAACACAAATGAATGGAAGAGAGAAAAAAACAATAGCAAAACACTTAAAAATAGCTTAATGACGAGTATRCTGCTAAATAAATTAAAAATAAAAACATTCCTACCTTATAAGAGTTAACCAGAGTTTTTGGTTTAAAGAGGAGATATTATTAAAAATATGCCTGCACCTATCTCAAGTACTGCTACAGACTGTGAATATTCTGGGCCAAAAATGAAAGACAGAGATGATAACTTTAGAAAAAGTATTGCACAGTATAATGGTGCGTTCACTCCTTAGCCTATATTATTATTCRTTTCTTCCTCTAAATGTATATAATTACATTTAAGATTTTCCTTAGAAGAAGAAGCTGTGATATAATTGCTGTGATCTTGCTTAATAATGCCTTGTGAAACAAAGCAACAGATCCAAATAAAATATATCTCCTTAAAGTACAAGTCAAAGGCTATCTACATGGAAGACTGAAAAATAATCAGATTTTGCATTCCATCCTTTCAACAATACAACTGCACTTTCAAATATGCTTTGTTGTTTTCTTTTAATTCATGAAAATTAATCTTATAGATGTAGATGCCAGATTTGCATTAATTAAAACTCCACTGTAGAAGCCAGGCTTAATTGCAATCAAATTTGCTTAATTATGCATGGCGAGAGATTCCCAAATGAGAAAGGTTTTAGTAAGGATTTTTGTTTTTTATACTGACAAAATAAATTGAAATTGTCATTTTTTGTGTTTTATGTAACACTTGTAAATAATTTGTGGAGCACCTTAAGTCTTCTATGTAAAGCAATGTTATTGCTTAAGTAATTATAACAATCTGCATTTTTCATTGTTAATTGTGGGTGTCAGCCTCATTAATTTTAATTTACAGCCTGTAATGAAATTAAGAAAATTTTGTGCTGATCTGCTGAAACTTGTCTCACAGAAAGTTACTTAATAAAACTGAAGTTTAGAAAAGTAAGGAATTTATTGGTGCATTGTCAAGACAAGTAACAAATGTTCAGTTTTCTCACAAATTTGGTTTCTAATTTTAAATCAATATCCAGTACAGCAATTTGTGTCACAAAGTTTSAGAAAGTTCAATCGGCAAATTTTTCACTTCAAAGACTAATTATATAGAAGAATGCAGACATAATATGCAGTTTTATTGCCAAAAGATCGTATGTCACTACACTCAAAACTTCTGTTGCAACTCTATTCTATTGTTCACACGCTTTTCTTYTGACTGTACGTTGCTCGACTAACCAGTTGAATTAACTCACTACTTACTGAGCACAGGAGAAGGTGAATTGGAAATCACATTTGAAGTAACAAAGTCAGCGCATCCTGAGCTGTGTCTGAAGCACATAAAAACACTCGTGCAAACGGCAATAAGCAGCTGAACGTGTTTCCATAAAACTGCAAGAAAACGAGAAAAACTTCAGTTTCCCTAGCTGAACATCTCATATCCTAYAATCAGTTGTTGTCACATTTAAGGAAGGGTGTTCTGTGTTGTGATTCTCACCTTTCCCTCCTATGAGGACCTGCCACTGTGGCCCTGCTTCGTCAGGACCCTTTATACATAAACTATGCACTAAGCACGAGAAGCTAAACTGAATGAACGAAAATTAGCTTTAAGCCTGTACTCTGGCTTGTAACATTAAAAAAAAAAAAAAAAAAAAAGTTAATTTTAGATTCATTTGTTGCTGCAGCTTGGCACTGGCAATTCTTTGTAGAATAAGATATTTGTCTCACTTGGATCTACATCCCAGTGCCCAGCAGAGAGTTTGCTGAAAATTTAGCTACCAAGGAGAAAGCAAAAAACTTTCATTTTTGTTCATGATTCATGGTGGGCTCTCAGCTGGCTAAATCCTCTGCAAAATTTTGGGGAAAGCTTGGGGTTCAGGGCAGATGTAAAACAGCATTCTACATCTGCAAACACTATTCATTTCCTGTGACTGGAAATTAYTGTATAAAGCCAGCTCATCTTCCCTAGTTAAACAAACAATTTTCTGGTTTGTGAGAACAGTACAAAAGAGCACTAAACCTCCCCATCATTCATCTTAAATGGTTAAAATATAAATTATTTTTATGAAAAAGACAGTTTAACTAATGCATAGGAGATTATATCATAATTTTAATAAAGATCTTTCTTTGCATAATCTAATGCTTTTTTCCATCTTAATGAAGTGGTGTTGAATATCTGAATTATAATAACTTTTTAAAGTTAACATTTYGAAGACATGAAATTATATTAGAAATGTAATAAAGGGGTCACATACAAAGTAGTCAAAATACAGTATTTACATAACGTGGTATTCAGGATATTTGAAAGGCTCTTTGGAAAATCATCCGAGTAGAAGACATCTCAAAAGAAAGAAATAGTTACCAGGTGCCTAATTCTTATTAAAATATGAGAGGAACCAAACAGTTCTCTGCCATATATAAGCCTGGTTGCTCATTCATTCCTGCCTGTAACAAATACATTCAGTTTTTAATTGCCAGTAGTTTTATCTTTCAATTCCTCATTCACTCTGAAATCAACTCTGAAAGTAAATTACAATTTTACAAAAGTTTAAAGTCAGCAATGGCTGAAAGTTTAAAGTAAAATAACCGACAAATCCCAAAGTTAATCTAGCCTATACACCTAAACCCCAGCATGCTTTATTTCAATATTATATTTTTCAAGACTGATTCTAAATATTTTGCATAGAAGTCTTGGAAGTGGTTAGTATGCAATAAAAAAAAAATCCTTTTTTTTTTGTTGTTGTTGTCCTAGAATTCTGTAATATCTCACACACTTTCTTCCAAAATGCATTCACCTATTTCACTGCTTACAAAATTGTTTCATAAGACCGATTCATTTTCCTCCCTTTATAACCAAAATGATGTTTTTTCCACTAGAGTTCTTTAATCTTCCATAAACTGCAAGGTTTTCAAAATTAAGCAGAACATGGCCCGCAAACTTTGCTCATATTTTTTATTGTGAACCCCTTAATAAGATATATTTTTTTAATATACTCATTCTTTTGCTTTCCAAGCCTCAGCCCCTCAAACTCTATCCCGCCCTTCCTTTGTTCTCCTGAGTTTGCTTTATTGTCCTGGCCATGCAAGAAAACAGAAAGATATGGGTTAATTCAGCTGCGACTTTACTAATTTAATTTATCTGGGGACTATCCAGCAACAATCTCTGCAATATAGGTGATAAATTTTTCATKAATTATTTTCACTTAGAAGAGAGTTGCCATCAGCTTTCAGTCCTTTCAGGAGCTGGTTCTCAGTCCTCGGTGGGTTTAAACCATCTAAACCAGCCCGTTTAGATGGTTAGAAAGGACTTGTTCCTTATTTGTTTGTGCTACACAAAGCACATGAAGAGTCATGCTTCCAATATACCCTTCCTTCTCAGGAGAGGTTCAGACTTACCATTTTCTAATTTTAGTTGGACAAACAAACAGATCTTCTACGGATGTTCCAGTATCTCTGTTGAATTTTATTCTCCTGGAGAAGTGGATAACTAGAGGGCTAGGCTAGATGGTCTGTGTTCCTACACATATTTACAAGGTGTAGTGGCAACCTGTGCTCCACTGACCTTCCAGCCTTTCCGTGGAGCTTTCTTCTATGTGGATGGCTGGCCTTTCGCTGGTGCTCCAAAGAGCTAGAAACCCTTATTTCTAGGTAACGTAAGAAAGCAGGCAAAAATCACTGTGGATTCCATCTTCTGTTGTAGAGCCCATCTCCAAAACTGCCTAACTCTTCCTTTATTTTTGCTTTTCCTAGAGACTAGCTGTTGTTGATTTGCTTGTCTTGTTTTTTTATTGTTATTGAGAGGCATTCATTGTTATGACCTTGCATGCACTTGTCCAGCGCTTTGGATGAAAAAGCATTATATGATGTCATAAATTTAAAGAAAAAAAATATGAAGGAACAAAAATGGCAATAGCTGGGCAAGTCGTGGGGAGATGTAATTTTTCTGGCATCCAGAGACATTTCTTAAATATGTAAAATAGCAGGACCCTGTCTCATATAATTTACAATCTGGACAGGTGAAGCCAGTGAGAGAGGGGAAGAAATAATAAATCTAAGACAGGGACAATGTGAGAAGTATCCCTGAGTTTGTATTCTGCTCTCTGTTGTTACTGTCCCTATATATAGCTTGTTACTCTAACTGAACATGAAAATGGAAAGCATAATCTTGTAAGACAAATGAGCCTCAGAATATACTGCATGATCTTGCATATGCTTGATCCACCACAACTACTGAGAGATAAAAACACTGAAGCCTATAGCTAATTTTAATATATGTCAGAGAAAACATTAGAAAATTCTGAGGCCAAGCACTTCTGTTAGACAGATATTATACTTTAATACTGCAAAATGTTTTTTCTTTTTTTTTTAAAGTTTTTCACAAGGGCTGAGAGTGAAGCAGTTTTCAAGGTGCTTTTCAGCATGTGCTAAAAATGCATAAGAGACTTCAGGATTTGCCAAAGGTCACAGTTGAAGTCTGAAGCAGATTCTGAATCTTGGGTTTGAACTAAGTGTTGGTGGTTGTAATGGATGATGTTCTTTTCAATGTGCAATAAAAATGAGAATGTGATTAATTTGATGTGTTATAAAAATGTACAGAATTAAAACTTGGTAGTGATAATCTAGGCATCTAATATCCAGCAACTAAGCAGGTTTTCCTTCTTACATGGATAGCAACTGATATTGCACATCTCAGAGGTCCAAGCAACTTTGATATTGTTTCTGAAGGATGTATACAGAAAACCAACAGGAAGAAAAAGCACTTCAGGAAAATGAATTTCAGTTCTTATTCAGTGTGCAATGCATTTTTTGCAATGGTGCTTATTTCTTTTTATGTCTTCTTGTGGTAATAAACTTCTTGTCTTCTGAGAGTAAAAATAATAAAGAAGTACAGAATAAAATTTATTAAAAATGGAAACTATTACATATTTTAGGGATATTTGCAGGTTTATGTCTTCTGATGAAGAATATGGTCTGCTATTTCCCAGTATACCAGTAAGTTGTCAAAATGTAGAGAAGATTATGTAGTCTCAAAGGAGGTATTTAATAATAATAATAACAATCATAATTAGAAGAAGAAGGAGAAGAAGGAGGAGGAGAAGGAGAGGGAGAAGGAAGAGAAGAAGGAGAAGGAGAAGGAGAAGGAGAAGGAGAAGGAGAAGGAGAAGGAGAAGGAGAAGGAGAAGGAGAAGGAGAAGGAGAAGGAGAAGGAGAAGNAGGAGAAGGAGAAGGAGAAGGAGAAGGAGAAGGAGAAGGAGAAGGAGAAGGAGAAGGAGAAGGAGAAGGAGAAGGAGAAGGAGAAGGAGAAGGAGGAGAAGAAGACGATGATAATGACAAAGTGCATTATGTGAAGCAGAAGTTCTCTTTTCACCCATTTTCAGTCCATGATTATAAAAATGTTGAGTTCAAAAAGAGGAAGGCTGAAATTTTTCTTAAAAAATGCTGACAACTACCTGTCATTTATATATAACGGGAAAAGAGCTAGTCCTGGAAGGAGCTGATGGACATACTCATTTAAAGGAGGAGGTTACCATGGCCTGTTATATGACCCCACTTGCTACTAATGTAAATAGGATCTAGGAGCTCAAGCACGGTGGAAAGCTAGATGGTGTAGGGGATTGGGAAACGCTGGTTATGAGTGGGATAAAACAGAACGGTTCAGGATGGGATAACAAATTAAAAATGAGTTTATGACGCTGTTGTTCTAGGGTTATCATTATAGCTTGACATCAAGTGATACAAGTGAGGGGAAAATCTTTGCTAATAATGTGTCATTTTCATATAGCTTGTGCAAACAAGCAGAGCAGCTGGAACTTCACTCTAGACATGTAAATATAGAGGTCAGTGATTTTCTTAACAGCTGAGATAACATTCAAGCATGTTCCCTTTCTGTTCCCTTTCTTCCTATCTTAGGGCAGGAGAAAACCAGTGGTTAGAAAAATGAATGGATAACAGAAAAGAAGGACAAGAAAAGGTAAAGAAAAAGGCATAAGGAAGGAATAAAAGAGCAAGATCAAAGGAGAAGAAAAATGAAAGAGAGGAAAGAAACACTAAAAGGAAAATAGAGAAATAAAAAATTGTTTGCTTGGAAAGGAAGTTCTTTGATATTTTTCTTTAATTATCAGCGGATACACAGGAGAGAGGAAAGACTTCTATTTCAAAACTCTGACTTAATGACAAGTTGATGTGTAATACTTTGCCTGAAGAGCCAGACAACATCATTAAGAGAGAGACAAGTAAATTGTAGGTAAGAAATAAAAATAAATGTTTCCACACCTCTGACACAACTGTAAAAGTTAAAAGGCTACTGATAAATTGGAGACAAATGACTATTGTTCTGGCAAAATATGGAATCTTAATTCATTTTTGGATAACAATATTGCCAGCTCTTGCAATTTTATGATGAGCCTCATGATATTTCATGTTTTTCTTAAAGACCTAGTTCCTAGATTTATACTAATTAGGAGGCTATTAGCTTTCATTAAAAACACCATGTTTCCAGTGTTGATACCTAAGCAGAAAAGTGCTTTTCCTAAAAGCATGACTGATAAAAGTCAAGCAAGGAGAATTCTCAATAGGGTCTTTAGAACAATCTATGAATTCTGGAAGTCTTGCACATGGTTTTGAATATTTGGCAATACTATATTAACTATAATTAAGTTAAAGATCTATTAGGTAATAAAAATAGCAACGCTGATAAGAAACTGCTGAAAATCAGCCAAAAAAAAGGTGAAATTCAGAAAGATTTCATTTTGAAGTAAAAAAACTTCACTTGTTGATTTCAATAAACAATGTGTATATATTTCCTTCAAAAACAAAACAAAACAAACCAAAACAGATTAACGTAATAAAACAGTTTCCAGACTTTGACTTGTTCTAATGGCAACAACAGAACATGTTGAAATAATTTTCACCTGTTAGGGATTTATTTCATGCCATACATTGAATACTGTCAAATCCCAGTCCCTCATCATTTTAATCTTTTCAGATTCCACTGAGTTCACATTGTTCAGGTAACATGAGACCACACTGCCAACAGGATGAATTAAGGAGACAACTCCAGTTATTTATTTGCTACAATTTTCCAACTACTGCTCAACTAGTGTACTACTACGATGTTGAGCACCTGCCTCATGCAAGTCTCTGAATAGATATTACAAAGAATTAGCATCTGGTTAGCCAGAATTAGCATCACTAATTCTAGAGAAACACAGCCTAGGGGCAAAGTCCAATGTAGTTAGATGGCTAAGCATTTCTTACATCATCTTCAGTTGGCTCTCAAGCTGCTGTTTCTGTTTGCCATTTTTGGGAAAACCATTCCCTCAGAGACCTTCCATGAACTTCTATCAGACTGACAGTCACATCTTCCACTGTGGGCGAGGATGACAGAGAAGTTGTGTCTAATGTCTCCTGTCTTATGTGGTGGTCAGGATGTACTCATGTTTTCAGCAATTGTTGCACGCTCTTGCTATGCACATTAAATCCAACCCCTTCCAATTACTGCATTATATCTTCAATCTTGCTTTCCAAGAAATGATATTGATGAGCAAGATTGTTTCAATGCTTCTTCTTCTTCTTTTTATTCTTCTTTTTTTAAAAAAACCCTTGGAAACAAACAAATGAAAAAAACAAAAAAAAACCCAAGATCTAGAGTGTTTGATCTCCACTAAGTGTTTTTTCCTGAGGGATACATTGCTCTGGCAATGAAATGCTAGCTCTAGCATCAGAACATTGTACATCCAGTGATAAATAAATAATGAGTACTACCCCACAGCATACATTGCTCCAATATTTACTGAGGTTTCCAAGAAATAAGACTGATTATTAAGATTGCTTCAAAACCTTTTATAACTAGGGGAGCACAGGTGGGAAAAGGGATCCCTTACTGATCCCTACCTGTAAAATCTATGAACAAAATGGATAGCCTTTCTGTTGCTACTATTTCTGAATTGGGTTTTTTGTTTCTTTTTCCTTTGGAGGCGCATTCGTTTCTATATCTATTAAAATTTGCCATTTACATTGACCATATACCTCTATGTCACCATCTGAGAATCCAGGCATATATAGCAGATGTTAATCACAAGTTACTGCAGTGCCTTGAGAACCTGGGTCCATCTATTTTTGTTGCAGTTATTCCTTACTATGATACTTACTATGATTCCTTACTATCCTTACTTGTTGGATGTGATGGAAACATCTTTATCAGATATAAGTCCCTTAACTCTGCCTGCCTTCCAGCGCCTGAAAGACCTATTATATTGGAACCAGGAAAACCTAGTGATTCTAAGGAAGAGAAATTCCGCCCTGACCAAAAATGTCATCATCATCAAATGTCACTGCATAACCATAGCTCCAGTCGCATAGTCTGTTGCAAAAATACCAATATCCCCAAACTCCCTCAAGAAGTTTGTTCACAATACAAAACTGGGACGAGACGTTGATACACCAGAGAGTTGTGCTACCATTCAGAGGAACCTGGACAGGCTGGAGACATGTCAAGGGCAGATTCAAATTTCTTGCAGTGCGACCATGGTTCTGTGGCAGACTGAGAATACCTGCAGTTGCAAGCAACTCACACAGAAAAGATCTAATTCCTTCCAATCTTTAAAGGAGAGGAATGTTGGACACTTTTGCTGTCCATGCACTGTCCTTGATTCTATGACATTCTTTACCAGTATCTCCTTGATCCCTTCATTCAGGAAAAAGGAGGAAAGAAGAACTTAGAATTTTCTATGCCCCCTTTTCTGAAGACTTAGAACATCTTGTTGGAGTCATTATGTCCCTATTCATCACTTCTTTCTCATTTAACATAAGAAACATGTATGACACTAAATTCCTTGACATTACCAAAGAAGTAAGGATAAGTGGAGGAATGGACTAAATCACCTTAGAAGATACATATATATATGTTAGTGCCATGCGAGGAATAAGATGAGAAAGTTCCTCTTCTAAGCTATTTTTATAAGCAAATACAGTACAGATTTGACTGCAAAGGAAACTGCTTTGCAAAATGAGCCAGGTTTCAGAGGCATTCTGCAAACTATTTGACTGTCTGGGTAGATTAATCAGAAGTCACAATATTCTTAGCAATTATAACATTTTGGGATATTGGGAAGTCATTAACATGATTCTTATTTTGTTAAAAAAGGATTTAGAGGGTATCTTGATATTAACAGTTTTTTATAAGGACTAAAAATCAAATAGATCAAAAAATAGTGCAACATTAAGTGTCATATGTATGGTGACAGAAAAAAAAAACAAGGTTTCTGCAACAGAAAATTGTGCCTCTCTAATGTGTTAGAAGGTTCTGAAAATATTAATAAGACAGCAGATGAACGTGACCCAGTGGACATAATTTACTTGGATTTCAAAAAGCTTTAGAAAAGGTCCCTCATAAAAGAGTATTAAAGATAATAAATAACAGTGAAGTAGGGGGCAAAGGCTTGTCATGGATTAAAAAGTGATTAAATGATAGGAAATAAATAGTTATAACCTCAAAGAAGAGATATATTAATAATAGAGTGTCTCAGGGGTCAGTCTTGCAATCGAGTTGTTTAAAACATTTTTTAAATACTTTGAAGCATTAAGTGGATTGCAGAGTGGCAGAGTTTGCTGAGACACTGTACTATTGAACAGCTAACCACTTGGATAACCTCCTAGTTGTTGCGATGGCTGTGATCCTTGGAGATAATTCAGCCCATACTGATGTGAACGTCACGGAGGAAACCCAGTGAATGCCAATAAAGAACGCTAGGAATTTACAGGGAGAGTGGTACAAATTTGTCTGTGTGTCAGCTGTCCGCCTGTATCTCAAGGGTCACTTAATGAACGGATATATTTTGGTAAGTCTCAGGTAGGAAGGGGGGTAGAAGAAAATATGGTCTGCTTGGTTTCATCTGTTTGTGTGATGCACCTTACTGGACTGTCTCCAGTAAACCCTGACCTTTAGGTAGACAACTGAAGAAAACTGGAATCACAGCCATGCTGTTCATCCACCCCATGTTAATTCTATAGGTGAAAACTGTTTTATTTCTTTCTTAAATTATGAATAGCCTTTCATAACCTTACCCTCATCCCATCAGTAAGGATCAATAATTCCACATCTTTCCCTGGGGCCATCATAATCCCAGAGAAAGGTTTCACCTGTAAGTGAGTTGACTGGAAAAAGTAGCAACTACTACTATGAGATTTTCCAAAAAGGCAGACCTGTTTTCAGCCTCAGGAACAACTTATTGTTCCCTACTAACCCTAGCTTCCTATATAAAGTAAGAATAACAGAACAGAGTTCTCAACACCACAAATGAGATAGATAATAAGAATTATCTTCCTATAAGAGCATTTTCTTCTAATCCTAATGCACATAATTGCAATCTAACAGTATTTTATATTTCTCATGTCCCAAGATGTTTTTGTCTCTCACAGGACACTACCTCTGAAAAAGAAAGGTCACTATCCATCACTATTAAGTGTGAGAAGCATTATAGCTATTACAGTTACATTTTATCTGGAATGAAATTAAAAGTTTGTGTCACTGAAAAGGAAAATTTACTTTTCACATTCTTTCCCTGAAGCAGGGAGCAGTAAAAGAAATCATACAGATGAAGACCTCTGGTCAAACACAGGTCGAGCCCCTCATACAAATGGTATCACTTCAGAATCAAGCTTGCACAGGTAGAGATATAAAATTTTGTCTACATTTTTTCCTCTTACTGCCATCCTTTCAAAAAAAATTACCCTGATACCAGAGAGCTGAAGGAAGGACACGCAATGAAGTAGAATATACAGGATGTTGATGGACAGAATCTATTTTTAAAGATGATGTAAGCATTCAGATGGATGCAATATGTGTTTTGTGCAACAGAAAATAAAGAGAACTAAGTAATTACTATAAAAGTTTTGAAGCACTGTATTCTTTTAAAAAAGTGCAGAATTGTCTGATTGTACTAAGAGGATATCCTGAAGTATCTGGCAGTGGCTTGAGTTCTAAGTAGAACACTACTTAYGAAAGGCTAGACATTTAATCCTTTATAGAGTTTTCTATTATCGCAAATATCATGGGAGAAATTGAGTCCACACACCATTTGATGCAACTTGGAGGAACTTAAGCCACTTAATGACAGACTGGACCTTAGCTCATGTCTTTAATGCAGCTGTGAAAATGTATCATTTAAAATACATCAAGTTAAACCAAGCAATTGAGTTCTGAATTTGGAAAAAAAAAAGATATTAATGTCAATCTTTCTTTTATTTGTTAGACAGACTTTAGGTGGAAACTCTGTTTCACTGTCAACTACCTGAGAATTACAGTATGTTGCAGTGTAATCACAAACAAGTGTTTTAATTAGAAACACCAAGGGAAATTTAGGCTATAAGACAAAATGAGAAAAGAATTTGTCTGTGGAAAATTAAATTAATAAAACATTAAAGAACTAAAAAAAGGAAGCCTACTGCCTACTATAACTAAATTGTTTGCATAGCTAAAATAAAGAAACAATCTTGGTGTTTGCATTTATGAATGTTATATGCCAATTAGAACAGGTAAGAGCAGTGCAGTTAAGGTTATGGTCTCCTATCCATATTTCTCTTACCTATTTGCAGCTTGTAATTAATTTAATCTTAACACTTTTATTTAAAGCAATGAAATCAGGGATTTATTATTCATTCTATCTTACCTTTGGTTTCTAAGAGACAAACAGTGATAGGCTACCAATATGGCCATGATATGCCATGTCATAGCATATGCTGGGAACTCTTTTTATGCAGAAGTCAATGGGAGCAAAGTTAGGCCAATGTTAAAAGCCTTTGAAAAATCTCTCCCAGGATGACATTCTCAAGATCATGTAGTAAGTCTGTAGCACAATTGGGACTGGAATTACACTCAGATCTTCTAAATCCCAGTTAAGTGGCTTAATCACATGACTTACTGGATCTCTTCTAAATGAATTCTAACATGTTCCCATCAGTTCTTCACCTGCAGACCCAGAAAGTCTGGTATGAAGCAGTTTGGGATAGTTGCAGTTAGGAGTCATCTCCTTGTCAACTGTTCTCTGTCAAACACACGGATGAACTGATCCCTCTCTTTCCCAAAGAAGAAAAACAATTTCAGGAGGAGTCTATTAGAATATAACAATCATCAACTCATTTAAATATCAAATATCTCATTCACCTCTTTTTTTCCCATTTTTTTTTCTGTTTAGGTGTTATAAGTTAAAAATACGATTCATTTCTTATGTGACAATTTTTGCTTTCTAGTAAAATTTGATTAAGAAAAAATACAGAGGTGTTACATTCAATACAAAATACTCGGAAAGAGACAAAGTTTCAAGGACATTTTTGCATGTGTTTGAGGACCACCTAGACCACATGTAACATCTGTACTAATTGAAAAAGCAAACGGGGCCACAAAGGACTGTTCTTTGACCATTTAATCAATTTTCCACTCAATGCATTGTTCACTCTTAGAGACTTTAATGCTAGAATTGATTTTAACAGCCATTAGAGAAATACATAAGTCAAAGGGCTCTCAACCTTTTTTTTTTCTAAGTTTGACCAATAGGAAAAAGAAAATATTATGGGTATGTGAATAAGTCAGTGAATTCTAAAACCTTAATAAAAAACACGTTCTGTGAATCATAGTCCACTGATGTGGTTGTGGTCACATGGTCTAGCTAGAACTCAGTGTCAGAAAGAGCAGCATGACCATCTCTAATAATGGCTGCTCTGGACTCCTGCTTGTAAAATTCTCTCTGAAGGTTTCAATAATGCCATGTAGCCCACTTCTGTACAGAAGGAGGTTAGTTGTCAAATGTTTATAAATAGTTATGGAAAASGTGTATTTGACTCGAGCAAACAAAAGTGCTCTGAAGGATGGAGAAGACTATTAAGACCAACATCAAGATGCTTTCAGGCTGAGTTAGTGAATATTGTTCTGGAAAATATAGGAGAAAGAGCTATTGAAAATTGTTCTTTACTTAATAATCTTATTACTGAAGTAGAGAGGGAAAAAGTAGAGAGAAAAAAAACAGCAAAAAAAATGTTTTGGATTTTTTTTCTCTTATTTCTAGTAGCTTCTAAAATAAAAACATATATTTAACCTACTATTTACATAGCACTGGCCAGAACTCATATAGAGGGGAGAAAAGCAGATAAGCCATGTTCAATCCAGGGGAAACAGAAAACATGAAAATACATATCAATTATAAAAGCCAACCTAATTATACTAGTTTTTGGTTTTTTATGGCATTCATAGCAATAGAAGAAAATTCTCCTCCCCCAATTAAAAACAGAGAAGAATTTCTATGTAAGAATTTTTCTTCTGTTTCAGTGGCAAATACCTATTATGCATAGGATCCCTATTTTATGAATTAAAAGACACTACTGGGAGACTAGAAAGAATCTCTAAGTATTTTTCTCCCAGTACAAATATATAGCAAGAGGCAGTAATGGCTGTGCAATGCTACATGTGGGAGTGACTTATTTGTGTTCGGTAACATTAGTGATTGCCTCATGTAGGGCCTACTACTTATCTATGTTCTGGGGCAATAAGAATTTGGCCCTAATGAAACAGATTTACAATATGACCTTTGCATACCTGCATGATATATCGTGATGACAGCCATTCCATTGTGAAATATGGTGCTATGATCTTTCATCTGCTTCCCTTTGGAAAATGAGCCTTACATGATTAGATTGATATGCATCAGGGTATCAGAAATTGTGGCAAAATAACAGCTACCAGGATGTTGTACTGTGCTGTACTTGAAGGATATTGACATAGTTCTAGAAAAGAACAAGCTTGAGGAAAAGCTGAGCTACAAAAATCAAAYAATGTAATTGACAGATTATTTGATGTAGTTCCTGATTAAAACTTTCCTGTTTTACTGAGATATGCTGACTTACAAAAGACCTTTGACACTCTACTGTAAAGTATATGAATGTCTTAAGATTTTTCATCATTATGGTCTATGCCTGAAATTTGTTCAGGTTGTCAGCTGTTTGTCATGGCTTCCTCAGTACTGTTATAGTATAAAAGAGTATCCATCAAGCACGTTCAATAGATGTATGTGTATTCTTTAAGGAGATTACTTGTACCTGTAACATGTTGCATTGTTGACACAGACATGACATCCTATTTAGTAGTCCATGTTTATCTGGAGATTTGCATCCACCACAAAGTAGAGTTTTAATTTTGTTTTTCTTTTCAACTTCAAAACAAAGGAGGTAGGCAAAGGGTGGTGCATTTTGCCATCTATATTCAGTGACACCACTGAGTGTTACTCATCTGAAAAAGTGGTTTGTGTTTATTTTTCATCTCCCTCTATTTTATAATGGTCAAAGTAGGTTGGGCCTCATTTGTAAAGCTGCTGTTAAAAATAGCTAAAACATCAGTTGTTCCTTCAGAAAGCTCCAAGCAGACAAAACATAACTTGTGGATGAAAAAAAAAAAGACAGATTAAGATAGGGCGAGGAAGATGAGTCAAGAGAGAGAGAGAACAAAATGCACTTTTCCAGTGCCAATAATTCCTTTCAAATGAATACCTTAGTATTTACAAATCTGCTTTTCAACTTCATCCTGACAAATTTCTGAAATAAGATTTCTGCATTACTTATAAACTATCACTATATGCCAGGTCTTTATGTGATCTAAGAGTACTAGTATATATACTACCATACTAGTGTATATATATATATAGTATATAGTATACATATATACACTACTAGTAGTATATATACTACTATACTGAATACTTGAATACTGTAAATACTGTGAATACTGTGGACAATATTCTGTCTTGTAATAACATAGTTCTGTGAATTTTTATTAAGCCTTATGTAATGCCATGTTGTTTCTTAAAAACAGGAAAAAAAGAACGATGCCCAGAATAATATGGAAAATTTTATCCAGTGTGGTTTTCTTACTTGAACTTCCTGATAATATTCATAGTAGTAAACCGAAAAAGCCAAGATCTGGCCCAGAGAGTAGACACATGATCATGCRTACTAACTGGTTAGTGTAGTCTCCAATGTGGTTTCAAACTGTGGGAAACAGCAACACTGTGCTTGTGCATCGCTTTAAGACTATTGTTGACCAAGGAGTTTGGAGGTGGCCACTCTGGGCTGGAAAGCAAGATAGTTCTGCCATACTGATGCAAGATGTGCCAGGCAAGTTTTTGTTTTACTAATACAGACACAGCCATAATGCTGTGCAATACTGTTCAATGCTGTCTTAAAGATAATTTTGCAGAACAGATGGTTCAGAAAAGAAAAATTCAAATGAATGGAAAGAAATACTATAAGGAATATTGAAAATATTTGGATTAACTTAAAATGGAGACCCAATAAACACATGCAAAATAGTAGGCAAAATTACAGGGCAGATTGGGGAACATACAGAACTGGTAAGAGGAAATATCTATTTACAGATCCTAGTCTACAGAACTTAGTGTTCAAGAAAGTTGCTTGAAATAAATAGGTTACGAAATGCAGCTAAACAAGCAGATCTTCAAAAAGCAAAAATATTTTCTCTTTTCCTATACTTAGAGCKTGTCCTGAGGGTTCTTTTCACACCTAGACCAAGCAATTGCCATTAAATTTGAATACTTGGAAGAGAAAAAAACAGATATAGTTCCTAAATTGCCTGCAAAATCTGTGTATATCTTAGAAATTAACTTTATGTTAGCGCAATAGATTTCACTATAAAATGAAYTGTGTTAACTTGTATGTTAAGTTATGAGTGCTAACAGTCCCACCTACACGCAAAAAACACCCACTTTCATGGTTCCTATTTGAAGTGTTAATTCCTTCCAAARCTCAGTTAATGTTATTAAGAACAAGATATATTCTCAGCCAAAAATGAAAAATTAACATCTAGATTTATAGGAAAACAATTTTAAGAGAATACTGGAAACATGGTAGAAATTTAAGCTTTCAATTTAGTTCTTACAATTACAATGATGGTACTGGAACCACTTGAATTACCATTTCATTTTCTCAAATAGCACTTCATTTTTCTTAAATTTTCTACTGTATAAGTAGACCAAATTATGGATTTTTGGAACATTTTGGAGGATCCAGGTTATCATKAATTGGGTTATCTGGTTATCTATTTTGGTGTTGGTAAACTCTTTTAAAATATCAGTCTTCTAGGATCTAACTCTGGAATGAATCTGAAATATTTTACACATTGAAATGCCTTTTTTTTTTTTTTTTTGCTTTTTCCCCCCCATAGTCACGAGGATTTGAAGAGGAGAAATGAGAACTAAATGCCTACAGTTCCACTATTTTTACAAACAGAATCTTCTTAAAGACTCTAGGAAAATTGATTAGCTTTGAAGAGCTTCCATTCATCTGCAAARTGAGGAAAAATCTGTAAATAAAGCTGGAGATAAGTCAGCTGAAAAGAATATTCAGATTTGCCATTTACTCTAGTACTCTTTTTTTTTTTTTAAAAAAAAATGGTGTTCACTGCCCATCACAATGTTTTCTTCTTGGACTGATGCAGAACAGCTTCCATACACTGGATGAATAATAGAAAAAATTAATTTCCACATAAGGTAAAAGTCCAGGTCAGACCAAGCAGAACAGTCAGTGGAATAATATCATGCTGGTCTGGTCTGAAAGTAAATAAGTAAATAAACAAAAAAAGAAGAAGAGAAAGTTTTCTACAAAGTGGCCACCGCTAACGGCTTTTTGTCTTGGCATTTGCCTTCCAGGACACCAAGAGAGATTCCCTCTCTTTTCTCTGGTCGCTGTTCTTAGATTCAGTGGAGTCCTCAGTCTAGTTCTGAATCTTTAGGCACTACTGAAATGAAAATAATAAACAAACTTTCCTTCTTGTTTTTACTGTTTGCTTGCTTTATAGTTTTCACAATATATTCCATTCTGTAACAGCATTACTTTAGTACCGGGAGTATTTTTGAATTCATTCTTTAGCAAAACACTGTACAAAATACTGCATCAATACTGTACCATTCAAGTATTTAATTCTTGCTGCTCTGTCACTGCTGGAAGTACTGCAGGTGCTGTTTTTGCAAAAGCCCAGGTCATGTTTGACACAACTTTCCTGCTTAAGTACCTTGACTGTCTTCCATGGAGCCACTCCTTATTTGCAAGGTGCTTGTTCATGTAAAACAAGAGGATATAGAAACATACCAGCTGACAACTGCTCTGTGAGCAGGACRGGTTGATTTTTCTTTTTTTCTTTCTGCCTTTTCTTTTTTTTAATCTGAATTAGAAAAATCATAAAGAAAAAAGGTTCAACTTCAATATAACTGGGTGGTTGGAGGACAGCACTAATGCACAGATAATAGAAGGCTACTAAAAGARAATGAGAAGGGAGAGCTGGGTTAACAAAAAGTCAGAAGGAGACGAAGCAGTGACCATAATAAGGCAAAGACATGCAGAGACTTAAAAGGACAAGTCAGATGCCGCGCAGCAAATCCAAGACTACCACATTAGAGCAAACAATCAGAATAGGGTTGGCAACGTGCATTTTATCTTAATGTCAGAGCTAATATTTTCCATCCTTTGAGCTTGTCTCRAGCTTTATTAATGAGCTTTACTAAATTATCAAAAAAAAAAGGCTATTTCGATGACAAACATGAATATTAAAACAAAAAGAAGTATGGTTTATGGAAGTTCATTGCCAAATGTCTAAGCCATCTATTGTGAAGCAAAAGTATTCATCTGCTCTTTCAATTGCTTGGTTAAAATGCTAAATTATTCCTAGTGCTTTGTAACAGATCAGTTAACATTACTTTTAGTTTTATTCAGACAGCGTGTTCTAGTTCTTCTTTGTATACAAGGCACTGGCAGCTTGACCTTCCCGTTTATTCCTTTATAAGACCATTATCATCAAAGTTCTGCGGCAGACAATTCACAATTTTCAAATGTTAATGTTAAAAGACCTAGATTTCAGACTGATGTCAAGCTTTATTTACACGTTTGCAAAAGCAAGTAAAAAAAAAAAAGGGCCTCTTATCAGACTTTGAATGAAAGAGCTCTAGATAAATTACAAAACAGCTTGAAATATTTATCATTGTGTTTTTGAGAAAAACAAGATCACGAAAAATGCTTTGGGCAATAGAATCTAGATAAAATATATGCTGGGAATCCATTGYCTTGGAGTCAAATGCCAGTACTTAATGTCTTTCTTAAAACAAAGGTGTTTGAAGGCAGGTTTTAAATAAAGACCAGTTCCATTCAAAAGCAGGCCTTGTTGTACCAGTTTGGATCTAGCTACATTTAGAGCTCTTGTGGTGCTAACTAGACTGAGCAAATAACTAAKAAAAAAAAGATATATTAAAAATATATATAAAATATATAATATATATAATATATTTTTATATATATATAAAGCTGATGAATTCTGCTTTTCCTGTTCCTGTAATATACACGGCCAGGCAACGATTATTTAARACATACACCCTATTACTGAATGGCTTGCTTTGGTAATTTTTTGAGCTGCATAGATTAATCACCAGCAGCTTTCCCTGAGTTTTCAGTGCTCGTATTGCTGGTGATTGGTTGTGACTGGTCAGATAAATCATGTAGCCGTGTTTCTGCCCCTTTCCTGATAAATGTGCGAGCCTCCTCATGGCTAAAACATCAGCCCAGGTGAGGGAAAATGGTGTTTCCATGAGTCCTCAGCACAGAGGATGGCAGAGCTCTGCCCTTGTGCCTGGCCACCACTTGGGGTGACGGTGCTAAAGGAGCCCTTGTGCTGGTCTAAGCAGGTAGGAGGGACTGAGGCAGTTTTGTTAGTTGTGTGGAGCTTGCCCTCCTCAGTGCTCTGTCAAAGAAAAAGTTGTCTCAGCTTGTGTTCCATTAAAACCTAGGCAGTTTGTGTGTTTCTTTTGGTTTCCATATTTAATGAAAGTAATTTGACAGTGCAGTGCTCCATAAATGGGAGAACTCACTTGGCATATCTATGAACCAAAATTATATTGATTTATTTGTGGTTCAGACTAAAAGCTAAAGAGGGGGATGCTGACTTTTAAAAATTACATTCAGTGCAAAACTGATAACATGACCCTTATTTACCAYGCCATATATCCAGCTTTAATTTTTTTGTGTTTATCCTTTTCTCAGCAAGATACAGCACTTGTGTTGAATATACCGGTGAAATAGTGGGTAGACGAGCAGTGTTATTCAGTTTTTGCTGGCTGTTCTAAGTGATGAAACAATAATTCACTGGGTGATAGATAACAGAAGGTAATTTTATGGTTACTAAGAACGAGTTTGCATTTGTTGGGATGGTTACTATATAAATTTATAGATCTATTTTGTATGTACCGCATTTTAAATTGTAGTGGCAGCCCAAGGAATGGTATGAGAGGAACACAAGTAGTACTGTCATGAACTCCTAGTTTAGCAGCCACTTGAAAAGGTATACTGTAATTCAACATGAAATAGGCTCAGAATGTTCTCACAATCTTGTTATAAATCATGGTCTTTGGAAGGGAAGGTGTTATTAAGTTTGTTTTTTGATTTTCTCTTGCCCTTCCTCCATCATCTTATCTAGGAGAAGTGTTGAAAGGTAGGAAAGGCAATTCTGTACAGGAGGTCCTTTTAAGAGCTGGATTTAAGGGCTCTTTCAGGATTTAGCACTTTTCTAAGCTTAACTGACAGGTCACTTTGCCCCTTGTTATCAGGGCAGATAGGCCCTGAGACCCTACAAAGACAATAAAATTAATTGTGGGGTAGGGAGTAGGACAGCACAGCTTCAAATCACAAAATTCAGACAAGCCTGAGCACCTGTCAAGATATTATGACATTTACATTCAACAAATACAATGTCTCCAGAGAACCAGAACTGTTTTTGTTTAAAGATGGAGATTGGGCCCCAGGGAAGCCATTTGTTGAATGTGCTCTTCTGTGGTATAGAAACACCAGCTTTTGTCAGATTTAATCATTGGAAGAACCATTAGGATTTCGGTTCAAGTTACAAATCTGAAAAAAAAAAGCCTAGACTGACAGAATGGAAGTAGATTTGATGATCACAGGAGCAAAAGAGGAATGGAGGTGGTGGATGTGATAAATTTGCATTTTAAAAGCTCACCTAGGAACTTATCAATTAGACTTTTAAATATAAAAATGTAACTTCTGAGCATCCCAGAAGAACCTAATGTACTGAATTATGTAATGGCTGAACCAAGGACATTCCTTGGAAGTTAGGTTGTCTGCAAAGCACTTTAGCAGCAAGTAGCAATATTCTATGGAAATGCAACCATGATCTTCGGGATTTTAATCAGAATTTTGATAGTATTAATGAAATTAAAATAGTCATTATTATATTTCCTAAATTGTAAAGCAAATAATTTCTTCCTTCACATTCGGAAAGATTTTTTTTTCACATGCTATAACACTATACCCCAAAACAACACGACAACTTCTGGAAAGAGATAAAAAACTGGAAAAAAAGTAGTCAAATTGCAATGTTATTGCAGTTTCTCACGTGCTAAATCAAATTCCAATGATACTTTTGTCTTGTGTAAGACTATCTAAGGAGAATAACTTGGGRTTTTCACATAAAAATGGAGATGTGATTCAAAATATCCCTTCATTGCCATTAACATTAGTGGGTATAAAAATTCTTGTAATCAGATTAATGCAGGAAATTAACTGTAAAACAATATGAAGAAGGAGCCAGGTAAAAGAGTGCCTTCCATTCCTACAGACAAATCATTCCCTTTTCTCATTCAGAAAGGAGGWGGGAGGTATTCTACGCTTGTATCTGCGTTTTACATGTGGAGGACCCCAAGATGCCAAATTCTTGATTTGTTTGCCAAGATTATTAAAAAAATTGTAGGTCAGAGGTAGGAATAGAGCCCAAAATCACAAGCGTCACTGAACATTTATGTTCTTTTGGATGGCCAGTCTATTCCAGGTTACATTTTGGTAGCTTTACTGTTTTGCRTATGAAAGCAGAGAGTAAGTAACTAATTTACAGTGAGTAGTAAGAACTTAATACTCACTTCTTGTGAGTAGCAAGAACTGTTTACAGAAGATCTGTGACTTTACTGAGGTAGAGGGATCCACAGGTGATGGGAAGATCCAGAGGCAGCTCCTTYCTCTGAGAAAGACTTCATGCTCTGCTTCACTTCAGCATTTAATCAACCACAAAGCAGTTTATTGCTTTGTATATGCCAGTGCCAGAAACATTATCACTTAATTAAATTGTTTGATTGTTTGGCTATAACAAGTGACATGTCTCTTTAACTCCCCGTTTTATTTAGTGGTGAGTTTGCTTTAGCATCATCAGAATGGGGCATTAAATTGAAGTGGTGGCTGCTTAAACTCAAGTTCAAATCAATAATACAGGTAGCATTTCACTGACAAATGCTACCTGACTTGATGCTTTCACTTTGTTGTAGTCCTGTGTTKGAACACACTTTTTCAGACACTCTTCTTCTGCATTCATGTATGATTTATGATAACTCTTTTTGCTGGGATCTATGTTTCAAGGCTTTTTCAGTATTTAAGCCTTACACAATTTGTGGAATTTCCCTCTTTTGCCTTTATTTTGCAGAAAGCACACAATTCAATTTCACTATGTCATCAATTCAAGCAACAGCATTTTTCTTTAAAAAGATGTCAAAAGAAGCAAATATTTAAGTTCCTCCTTAGAAACTCAAGTGTTAAACACACATGTTGAAGCCCCTCTAAACAGAGGTTTGGTTTTTTTTGTTGGGGTTTTTTTTTTGTTTGTTTGTTTTTCTCACAAATACTCCAGATGATTAACTGGAATATTTGTACTAGGTTATCTTAACGTTATTGGTTTTAAGAGCTTTAAAGAGATCATAGTTAAGTATTCAAATGCCCTCAAGGTTACTCAAAACATTTGAGATGGTTCAAGCCATAAGGTTCTCATTCCTGCAACTATAAATCATTTGCTATTTTACATTGCAGCTATTTTATTATTTAATTTGCATAATGAAAATTACTATATAAATAACATTATCAAAAAGCTTCATCTCACAGTATAAATAATAGCTAWCTATTTGAAGGGATGAGAAATGGAACGTTATCACCTAGTGAGTCCTAAAAATTGTTCTAATTCCTTTATTAATAGTTGAAGACTTTATGCCCTCTGGTAAAATTTGGAGTTACATAGATAAAAGAAAGGAAGAAATACATAAATTTTCTTTTTTATTATTATTATTATTATTTTATTATATTTTTATTAGAGGGAGAGTACTTTAAGGAGAAAATGCTTGTAAGAGTGGACTGATCCAAATTCTGACTTTTTAGCTGAAGAGTAGTCCTGAGTTTGGCATCCCTAAGGTACACCACGTGTCACATGTTACCTTTTCCCTGCTGGAAGAGAAATCTACAGCAATGCAGCTTCTTTTCCAATTCTGATAAGGGCAAAATATTTATCTTGCATAGTGGTGTGTATTTTATAATCACAAAGAGAGGATTCTTTTGGATTTATAGGAATCTGTATTATATCCATATTTAAATTTGTTTATCATATCTTCATGCTAACTGAAGAAAGTTAAGTGATAGAACTTCTGCTTGTAACCTCAGTAGAATGCAATTGATTCCCATGACCTTTTCATTGACTGCTCAATTCTCTCACATTAAAGGAAAAAAAACCCCTTACTGTAATACCAAACACTCTTTCTTCATGTATGCTGTAAATATGAAGCACACTCTATTTTTTTTTTTCTGGGGGTGGGGACGGAATTTTAAAAGKGCTCTTTGGAGATAGTCTTTTTCTTTTCCAAATACATAAGTTGTAAAATTAACCCAGTATACAAATTCTCTAATCTTTTTTTTTCAAATATATGAGTAGTCAAAATGATTTTTGACTTGTCCTCCCAGAGGTAGGAGTCAGATGTGAAATTTTCATGGCAAAAATCCCATTTTTATCTGATTTGGCATAGGTGCCTTTTGAGAAGTAACCTTCTCCACAATAAAAGAATTGTTAAAAGGGAAATGAAAAGTCAATAACAACAAAAAAGCATTTCTGTCATAGATAACATTTTTTTTTACCCGTTGCTTATGCCAAACAATGACCTTAAATAACCTGACTTACTTTTGATAACGCAATTATTAAACACCTATCAATCAACATCTTTTTATAAATCAAATATAGATTTCCAAATGGATGTTGACAAACCAGAGAGAAGGAGTACAAAAATAGTTAGGAGAATGTCATTCAGTCAAAAGTTCTGTCTCCATCTGTTTAGCAAAGACATCGTTAAGAGAGTTTCACTGCCTAAAATAAATTACTTCAAATGCAGGAATTGTATAGTAGGAAATTCTTCAGTCTGGTAGTCAAATATTCAGTGGGTAAAAGCTGCAGATGATAGAATTTCTACCTTCAGGCAAGAGTTTCTGAATGCTTTGGAAGTATTCTGAAATACTATCAAATTCCCATGGCAAGGTTAATTAATAGTTCCCCAGGAGTTTGAATGGATTCTTCTTTAATGTATMTTCCTGAGTCTTGGGACAGGAGCAGGGGCAAGAAGAGGAAAGGAGAGGAGAGGGCTCAGGGCATTTCTATGGCCTTTATTTTATCAGATATTAGGGAAGAATATCACAGTGTGCCCATTAGATTTTCAGTCTAGAAGAGGGAAGTTCAATATGTTGTGATAAAGTAATAAAAATTAGYTAAAAATGCATAATTATTTTTTGTGCTTTCTATAAAACAGTTTCGTCAGAGGAYCTAATCTTTGCAGAAAATATAACCTCATCTAAAACTGAGAAATCACACATGAACTATGCACTGCATGTCTAAACCACTCCAGTTCAATATAATAAATAAAAGGAAAAAAAYATTTTTAAAAATAAACAGAATTGAAAATGTAGAATCATTGCCTCATGAGTGAAAAAGACTTGCAAGTCTCTATTTCTTGTATTTCAGAACTTCTATTTGTAAGGAAGGGAAATAACCTTTACTGTATTKTTGGAATAAAAGGAACTAGATGATTCATCTCTGTGAATCTGCTTGTTGAATTTGATGGATCATTCTTAAAAGCGACGTTGCTAATCTTCAGGTTTTCTTTTTTAGGTTATTCACAGATCAGTGGGTTTTCCGGCTAATACAGGTCCTGATGCTCTTCTGTCTTCACACATGGTATTCATCATATCTTGACAAGAAAAGACCTTCAGTCTACAAATAACCTTCACTGAAGTAAGACATGTAAGTGGGTTTCTATATGAAAGATAGATTTTATGGCTGAATAAAAAACAACTGTAGTTAAAAAGTGTCATTGCATGGCCTTATTTGAAGATTTTCCTTAAAAGAACTTTTAGTGTTTGTTGTTAAAAGCACTAATAGACAAAAAAGGTTTAAATTATTTTATCATTAACCACAAATTCAACAGGAAAGGAAGATCAGTTGAGTATTTTATCATTCTGAAATGTGCAGCCTTTAAAATATTTAAGTATCCACATTAGTTCTTGTCAAACTAGCACAAAGCAGTGAATAATATGACCTATGTGTAAGAGCAGAACAAGATAAGAGGCTATGGTAAGGGTGAAATATTCAGAGTAGMTGCTGTGTGCAACAGTTAATAATTTTCTTACCTTATGCTATACAATTACATTTTTAACTCTGAACAAGGTACCAAAAATACCAAATTTCTCATTCTCATCTTTATTATCACCAATACTACTAGAATATATTAACCTCATGTCAGCAACAACAGAACTTCAGCACAGTAATAAGCTGATTACATTTTACTATTCGATATTAAAAAGGCAGGTTTTAGTTTTATCAGAGGTATTGGAGAAATTTCGCTGTTTGGCACATCAGCATAACTCTAGTGAAAGCAGCAGCTCTGTCTCACCACAGACTGAAAACAACCCTGATTTCATTATCAGGAAAATGGTAAATCAGGAAAGACCTTGGTTTATTTAAAGAGGACATTCAGATATTTTAAACTAGTAAATCCACTASAAGTAGAACTAGTGAAATTTAATTTCTAACATGTCTTACATATCAATCCTGTGAGTTCTACTACAGGGTGTTTTATTACTTTTTTTTCATCATTATTTTCATTTATTATCATATTTTTCATCATTTCCTCATGAGGAATGCTGATAAGATTTCTCTTCTTTGCCAGCCCCTTATTTAATGAAACATGTAGAAGAATAATGCCTTCCAAACATGCTTTCCTGACAAGTCAACTAGAAACAGGCCTCRGGTTTCCAAGGTTTCACTGGGTAAGGGAAAATTTGTTGATCAATAGAGAGACATACAAAGGCAGAGGTATCTGTCTAAAACTTTGTATTATAACCAAATAACTAGAAACAGCACCTTAAGTAGCTGTAAGTAAGCTGTGATCCACAGCAGAGCATAATATTTCCATTTTCAATCTAATATAATATTGCCATGAAATAAAAATTATGCTAATAAAGACAAAAATGTCAGAACATGCACTTTCAAGAAGTAAACATATTGTTAACATTTAATTGACACATCTTCAAAAGAGAAAGGTAAAAACAACAAAATAAAACATTTAATATCATAATGGTTGGAACATTCTCACAAGTAATTTGTTGCAAATATCTGAAAAAAGAGTAACAGAGAGAAAACAACTCCAAGTACTAAAAATTCTTTTTTTAAAAAAAAGCATTTTAGCAAGATATTTACTAAGGGTAACCAGCAATCACCTTTGTTTAAGTGTCCCAACATGCAATGCAATTCCAATGGGGATGGAAACATTACATTGCAGAAGCAGTTAAACAGAGGTACGGACACACTGAGATGGTATAAGGTATGGCACACAGCTTATCCTTTCATTTAKTTAGTTAGTTACTGGACTCTTTTGTTCATTAGAGAAACATAGGGTGTTCTATGTGTTTGCAGCAATTTCAATTGAAAAATTGCATTTTTCATATCTTCAAGTGTAAGAATCTCTCGGAGGACTTGTAAATTCAGAATATCATAACTTCTATATCCAAAGCAGAAATTTCTTCAAAAAATACTTTAAAATCTTGCTGAGGAAATAAACTGTTTAATAAATAAGTAAATACATAAGTGCTTAAGCTTGACAAAAGATGACCTTATGGACTAAAAAATGTAACTTCCTTTACAAAATTAAACGTTTCTCAGGAACCCCCTACCAAGATAACGCTGAGTTTGTGTGATGCCATTTCCAAGATCAGAGCTGAAAACAGTTAAAATATGAGAAGTCACATGAGTTCATCACACGAACGCTGTCGATTTTTATTCTTTTGTCAGAGGTTCTTAAAATAAATGTTCAATCATAGTTGCTATTCTTTATATCAGTTTTCAATGCAAAGAACATTTTTACTGATGTTCAAACTGCCTGTTTGAAAATCATGTTTGAAGAGCCAAACACTGTACCCCATACATCAGCAAAACAGTATCTAAGTAGACTTTGAATACTATCATTGGGCTGACACTTCACTATATTTTTTAAATTAAATAAAAYTTACCACAAATCAAAGCAATAATAAGAGTCCAAATTAAATTGCATAGTACTGTGCTGCAAATTTAGTTCAAAATGATTTTCTCAACAAAAACCAACAAAACCATAATCATTTATTGCACTGGAGCACAAGCCCACCAAATGCTATTACAGTAAAAGTTAGGCATTATTTCCATCTGGCTTTGCGCACACAGGATGTTGTATAAACTACCAGAAGGGCTCTATTTCATTGTAATTAAAATTTAGTGCTACACTTAAGCAATAAGGCAACTCCAGGAGATGTGATTATCATGAGATAATGACCTTGGGGTGTTACAAGGCAAGGAAGCAACCAAATGCCTCTGCTGCTCCAGGGGGTATGATTATTTCGGAATAACCACACCCCCCCGAGGTTGTGTGATTAGTATCGCAGACAAAGTCTGCACCGAGAATACCGATATGATWTTTTAGGGGAATGCTGGGGGCTGGCCTACATGAAATTGGTGACAAGGAGTGCTGAAGCAGCAGTTTCAGATGAGTTGTGCTGCTCACGTGCTAATTCTGAAGTGGCTTTAAAGCTCTCTGGACACATATAGAGCTGACAGTGATGTCATACCTGTATAAGTAATCCTCTGCAAATGCACAGATCTAATCTTTTCCTCCTATTTTGGTTTCATAATTTCCCTTTCATAATAGCAATGAGCCACGGTAAGCAATGCRTTTCTGGGGGACTATTCCACTTCCCAGGTGGCTGAAGTCACTCAACCTTTAGCCTCGTGTCTTTCAAGGCATCTGAGATGTGCAATAATTCCCCGGAAATGCACCGCCTGTCATGTCTTATTGCTTAATTACTTTGTACTTATCAAGTAGCTGCTCTTTAAATGAATGCAGAAGCACAGCGCACTTTACAGTTATGGTGTGTATAGGAGCAGTATAACACTCTTATGGCAAAACATAAAGCAAGTAATTGTTACAGCATAAGTACAAGCCAAAGCCACAGTACAAACTACAGTGCAAACGATGGTAGTTGTAGAATACTTTATTATTCCGGTAATATTTATCCTGGTACCATGTCTAGTAACCCTGTACACGGTTAAGTAATTGAGACACATTCAGCTTTAAAAAGGACACAAAACAAGGACCAAGGGAAAAAGAGATAATGCAAAGCTAAACTCTAGGTACAGAGAGTTCTTGTTTCTCTTGCTATTGACAGTACTGGAAATACTATAACATTTCTGAAACCTTCAAGTGACTATTGCAATGAAAAATAAGCTGATTGTAGACATATAACAGCAAGGAAGAAGAGTAACCACATATTGCTATGGTTCTTCCAGAAAAGAAGGTGCCCCAAAGGTGGAGAAAAGAGGAAAAGGAGTAGATTTTACAATAAAAGAAACCTATTTTTTATAATTCACTGTGAACCACATGAAAAGCTGTGGAATCAGAATGATAAACATTGATAATTTTCCTACACGGACAATATTTTTCACACATCTGTGGCAATCTATGTCCCATACATCACCTCTTTAAAACTGTCACACATAATATTTAATGCAGACGATTTGAGTGATAGTAGGTGTGCACTGCAATACATGTTATGCCAGCTCAGTACTACCCTTTACAAGAGCTGATTCCATTCAGCCGCTGAAGAAATATCCTCTTCAGAACAAATATTCAGCATCTTTGCAATATGGTAAAAATTAAGTGTACCCAGAGAGCAAAATGATAGAATTAGTACTGAAATAAAACTTATAAGGAAAGCAGTGCAATAAAACTATTCTGTCCACAGTATTTCAAAGTCAAACTTGATTTGTATGGAGTTTCTTGAAAGGGTCATAGCGAGACAGTCTAAGATCTCACTTCAGTTTCTTACTGGAACACTTTCCACTCGTCTCTTCCTACTGCTAAAATAGAGCCCTCTGGGAGTTTCTCTTAACTGGTAACAAAAGAAGCTGAGAGTGAGCTGGCCAGATGTCGAAGTCTAGCTTTTACATGTTTAATGCCACAATCTACTTCTGAGACAGCACAAAYGAACAAAACAATCTTAGAGTGAAGTTACAGTTGTCACAGGTTCGGTCTATGTCATCTGCTATAAACAAAAGCATCTTTCCTTCCCGATATTGTTAAAAATAATAATCCCTTTCTTAAAGTAGGAAGTGTAAACCTTAATAACAAAATTTTCACAGGTTTATCCACTCAGTTTGATGTCCTACACAGAAATATTCAACCAACACAGAAGCACTATTKCAGGATTAATTACAGTATGTTACCACAAAAACCAAGACCTCACTTGACTCTTAGTTGAAGTAGCTTACAAAGGTTTCATGCAAGGATCCTAAGTCTAAAGACAGCGTTAATGGTCTGGAAATACCAAAAGAGAGAAATGTATCGATGTAATAAACAAAATAGTATTTATTCACAGCTATCTTGTTCTGTGTTGTCTACACTGTRTAAATAAACTATTATGGAGCATAGATATGATTGCTTATACTGATTGTCTCATTCATAAGTGCTTCTTTATGCTAATGTAATATTATAGAAGCAGAATTACAAKGCTTCATTAAAGGGAAAAATGTCTGAAATTAAATTTTACTTTGCACTTATGAAATATTTGTCTTGCATTGTCTCATTTTGGCTTGCTGGTGAAAATCTGTGCTTGGGCCTGTTCTGAGCAAAGACCTTCCCCTTCAGAGAAGGAGCCTTATCCAAGGCAGTGTTGTGAAAGCAACTGACTGACAGGCTGTGACATATGTTCATCAGCCCGGAGTTTCAGAGGAATTCCATGTTGATGTAACACATAATGAAGCAAATTCCTTTCTGTAGAAACTCAACTGAAATAAAATCCAAAGCTCCTTCATTACCATGAAAATATGTGACTCCAGGAAGTCATAATATATAGCATACATCATCTATGAATCTGCAGGATGCAACTATGGACTGATAAACATTCCCTGAAAGAAAATTAATCCCAACATCTCCACTCTGAATCAGAATATAACACTATCTCAGTCCACGGCAGCCTAAAGATTAGTTCAGGTTCTAACCAGCTTCTTTAATTTCTGTATCCACTTTGCTGCTAACAACTCACCCACTAATGGTCAATACTTGCAGTGAATAATGTTAATATTCTGCCATGTTAGAATAAAGACTTCCCACTCCAGTACCCCAAATTTATCTATAGTTACTGTGTCTGTTATCCATGGTTTTGAACAGAGAATTGACAAAATGGTAAATTATGGTGCGCCTCAAAAGCATCCCCTTCCAGCCTGCACTGTGGTTCTGCCAGTATTTGAGAGAAGAATTTGTTTYTCTGCGAGAGAGATGTTATGAGTGAGTGAGAAAAAATGCATGAAATGAAAAGATTTCCAATGCCAATGTGCAAGTTAAGAGCTTTCAACTCACATCTGATTTCAGGAGAACTGTTCCAGGCAATTTTTTGAACTTTTCACTTCATATCCTTCTGAAAACAGCAATGGTACATTGATCTGGTGTAAGAGAGATGTCACCATTTAGGCTSCTGKTTTTTGTTTTTTGTTTTTTTCMAAAAAACAGAGAGATTGCAAAGAGAAAATGTTGTGTTGAAAGAGAATATCACTGAGCAGAGCTTTTCTTCTGAATTATAAATGGATTTATTTGCTCTAAAGTGATCTTTAGAGCTTGACCTTTCATTGTCCASGTAAAGATATGAAGGGTGGGCCAGAGCTAAAATTAAGTAAAAAACTGCAAATTGTTTTTTCAAAGGCTGAGATAAAAATGGRCAAAATGCTTAATATGTGTTGTGTTATCAGCACGAATCACCAAATATGCTAGACAGGAGTCACACAGAAAGGGAGTCACAGAGCTAAAGAATCATGATGCATTATCCCAGAGGATGGTATCATTCGTATGTTCTCAGTGGACCTGAAAGACCTTGTAACTCCCAGTATGAAAATGTTTAATTAATTAATTAACCTTCCAGGCTTCCTCAGCTGTAGCTGAAGCTTTAACATACAGCCAGACTATATTAAGATGAAGTAAGCCTGACTCTCTTCCTTGAGCAAACAGTGTCTCTGGCGTATCGCAAAAGAGACCAAGGTGACAAGCAAGGAGAAGAATTGTTGAAATGGAAGAATGCAGGCAAGCCTGAGAAATCAGAGTATTGGCCTGGGGAAACTGGGGGTACTAATATAAAAGTYAGAAATTAAGTGGGAATCATGGAATATAAGGGTCAAGGGAGTATTGCATCTTGCAGRAARTGAAGAAGTAGATAAACTGAACTCTTCAATGGCTYAGTTAAAGCATGTACAGCTGCTAGAATTAATACATTTTTAATATATCCATTGTGCATTTTWAAAAAATGAACACTGTCTACAGAAAAAAGAAGGTTTTTTTGCCAGAAAAGTCACTGCTATATCCTTTCAGGCAGAAAAAGTCACTTCTTCATATCTTTTCCTTAYAAATGCTGACTGGAAATGTCCATGATCAGAGGCATGATTTGGATGAAGAATAATACTAAAGCACCACAAATATATGAGGGAAAAACTGAGTCATATCAAATTCCCAGTTATTCACAGGAGAGTGATCTTTGAAGAAATAAGAAGTTGTGAACTATCTGCTGATAAATTCAGTTCAGTATATGCAAACAATATGCTACAGAATTCTCTCTTGCATTTGAGTACCAATCCACAAAACACAAGGGACAGTATTTTTTGTTTTCTTAATGACAGACAGCAAAATATTTTGCTGGAATGTTCTGTTTATAAGAGTAAAAACCTATTATTGTTCCTGATGTTTCTAACCTAGTGGAATTCATGTTTTATAAATGAAATGTTAGATCTTATTTCTCTTTTGACTCTCTGCAAATGCCAGGYAAAATCCCAGAAGAATACCTACAGTACATCTTTTCTGACATGGGGCAATCAGTGTTTCATTACAGGAAAATCAAACCAAACGTAACCTGATTCTTTATTATCTTCTTGTAGAGCAGAAATGGATCAATGTTTGGAGGCCTGTATGGATGATAATTTAGCTCACTTGTAGAAAGCATATTTTATTGTGCAAAGCCAGATTATGAAATTCATTTTACAATATCTAGAACTTAGTGAAAGACATGGTTGCATATTTCCAAGGTTTTAGAATTTACCCGCTGCCCCCAACTAATACTTTTAAATACTTTTGTACAGTATTTTGTTTCATTTTTTCTTTCAAAGCATTTTATGTAGTGCGGGCAGGAAAATACACACTGTTGTATTCATAGATGTTATCTGATGGTAAAATTCATGTGGCTATCATATGTGTTAGGTCAGTATGACAGTTCATCTCCACTTCTCCTTATTCAGGGTGGCTGCTTGTCGTGCACCTCCACCACATTCAGATTCCATCAATAGCCTGACAAGAGCAACAGATGATCTCCATCAGATGATTCAGCCTATGGGTTTTAGATATATGTCTAAGGATGGAATGAATYGTGCTGTGGTGGTCTTCCTTTCTCCTAACTTTTCTTTGCTTACCTAAGTCAAATGTCCTTAAGTATATAACCAAGGCTATAACTTGGCCTGGATAGCTAATTTGAAATATTTAAATTAGATGAGAAGTATCCCTGCTTTATTGATTTATTTTTTAATTATTAAYCTATACCAAGAAAGCACATGGTATAAATAAAGTAACATTCACTATGCATTGACTGATATAACACTGAGCAGTAAAATGTATAACGACTAAGTAAAATGRTATGTTAATAATTAGATTAGGGACATAAGCTTAACTATTATCAAAGCCTTGCTGAATCTTGCTAACAGGAATATCAACAAAGGAAAAGGCAAAGTCCTGCCCCCAGGGAGGAATAACACTATGGGTCAGGATCATCTCAGGGCAGAGAAACTGGAAACAACCCTGGCTGAAAAGACCCTAGAGATCCTGGTGGACACAAAGTGGAACATGAGTCATCAATGTGCATTCACAGCAAAGATCATTGGCATCCCGGGTTGAAATAGCAAAAGAAATGCCATCAAGTTGAGCAATCTTGTGACAGTCTATGGTATCGCCCACCATGCATATATCTTACATAGAGTAAGCAGAGTGGAAGGCAAAGGACGAATGACTACTATTGCCCAGGATTGTATATACTCATTGAGGTGCATTCTTAAGGGCAGAATCATCACAAGGCAATTGGAAAATGAGAGCAAACGCAGACTTTACTGAAAATGGTAGCAATTTCAGTTTAATTTTCAGTATACATTGACCCTTACTAATACCAAACACAAGATCTTCTGAAAAATCTGACAGTATTGACCCTTTCTGAGCTGTGGTACATTAAGTTCTATACTATTTATGTACACTATATGTGTCCCCTACAGCTAAAGACCATCCAAGGCCTACCCAAATCTGAAGTTTTCTTATCCTGAGCTACCAAAACTAACAATAGTTACATAGGCAGATTTTCTATGCCTGTTTATTTTCAATTTATTTAACAGAAGTTATGAATCACATGATTCCAACTTCGCCSCTCAAAAATAAGAATTCTCCCTAAGGAACACTGCATAGACTTAGAGGTAGCAGCGGACTTCAGTGTACAGAATCTGCAGTTTGCAGTAAAGTTCTTAATGAGTATATTCTTCAGTATTTTATATACTGAATGTTTCCATAAGAATGTAGGATATAGGCATGACTTCTGCASCAGTATTAGCACGCATCGGAATATTTTGTTTCCCAGAAGTTAGATACTTTCACTATTTTCTCAATAAAAGACATTGTAAACAAAGTAAACATTTTGCTGATTGCTTCAAAGAACACAAGGAGGAGTTATCTCTATAATATTTTTCTGGGACCAGCAGCCTCTTATTCTCCCTGTCGGCGTGAAAAGCCTTGATGTRATATTGAATTAAGAGCTGCCTTTTGACAGCCATCTTCATGTAATATTCAAGYCCCCTTTTCACCAACACAGGTACAGTACAAGCGGAAGATCTTTTCTTGAAGAAGATGGAGAAGTTGATTCATGCCTTTGTCATGTCTAGGTTGGGCTACTGCRATTTATTATTTTAGCTAAGTTGAGCTAAAATGCCTGCTTCAGCATCTCCAATTTTATCAAAACATCAATTGCTACAAATCTACCTCAACTCAATCCTGCTTATCAACTTGCTTGTTTAAGTGTTTCCATTTACTTCTAGTAAAATATCACATTTATTTTAAAGGAAAGCTTTCAGCTGGAGAACCATGCCAGTCTTGCTAATTTGTGTGTTTATTTAATAGACCAAATTTTGAAAGGGGCTTTCAAGTATACAGGCATAAGCATTCACATATGTAAGTAATAGGGCTTATGCTTGCAAAGCCCATTTTGACAAAAGAGATTTGCTTCAGAAAATTCTATTCCCTGTGTAGGTAAGTGCTAGATCCATCACATGCATGCAGATATGACAATGTTTTTAAAATAGTAGAACAAATTTTTGCTTCAGGAAAAAGTTATGTGTACACTCACAGAGACACACGTTGCAGATTTTGGCCTAGAATCTAAGTGGATTTTCAAATAGAGCTGGCACTGTTAAGGCAGCAATTTCATGATGACATTGTCACAGCTTGCTCTCTGTTTTAATAGTTTTGAAGGAAGCAAATCAGTATTTTATACCACAGTCTCATTTCTTTTTCTTTTTTTCTAATAACCTTATAAAGCATAAATATCTAAAACCTAAATATATTTTTTGCATACAAACTGTCGATTTCTTCTCCTTATTTGTGCATATAACCTAACAAAGTGTTATTGAAAGAGGTTGTTTCTTTTAAAAAGATATCTGACATTGATAAAAGGACTCCAAGTGATGGAAAATTTACCATATTCTTCACTAATCCGTTGCGAAACTGATTGCCCTCACTGTTATAAATGTATACCTTGCATCTACTCTTTCAGCTGAAATCCCCTGTGATTGCATGTTGGTTCAAGTAAGATGCCATGACTTGTGTAAAAGCTTAATACATCAATGACTGCTCCAAGTGCTGACAATACAAAATGAGCGAGCTTTYCCCAAGCATCAGATCAGATACAATAATCTTGTTACAGAACATTTATACTTAAATTTAAATTTATAAAACATTGCACAGGATTTTAACCATGCTGATTCACTGACCATAATGGAAATCGTCTGACTRCATGCTCTACAAGCTGCATATAAAATGTATGTGTTAGACTCTAAGGGCAAGATACATGAAATGAATTGGCCACTGTTGTGCTGGCCTAAACTTTTAAGCTACTTGACTTCCCTTCCGGTGTCAGGGTCCTGGATTATATGGCCAAGTCACAGTGGGAATAACAGYATCACTCAGTGGAAAGACACAGCTGCCTCAGAGCCGCCAGCACATTCTACAGGAAGCCCCTTCATCTCAGCCACTTAGAAAGTTTGACCTACTGCTGAAGAAATATGTCTTGAATTACATTTCTGGCCAGAGYTTTGCAGGTTATTCTGCAATGAGAAGTTAGGTAAGGGTGCTGGCTCTTTAACTCGAAGGCTCCTAAATCACCCCCCYGGCGCATGTGAAACTTGTAATCAGTTGATTCTTCTGCATGAAATAACTTTATTTTCTACCAGCCAAAGAACTGATCTAAGTACAGATGCCATCAGACTCCTTTCTGCACTGCAAATTGCGTTGCAAAGGTTTACATGGCCACCATCAGGTGACCGGCATGATGCTTCCTGTCGTCACCATTCTCCAACCATCTTTTCCCAAATATCTACTTTCTATCTCAAGTGCCACACTCCTTCCCCTTCCCCATTTACATGCTTCCTACTTTTAAACCACCAAAGTTACAAACATACRTGATTAATCTCAATCTATGATCCTGGTTTCCTGAATCCTTACTTCTGGCCTGTAGAGGCTGCTGTTTCCAGGAAGCATTTGCRTTACCACAAAGTCTTAGAGCTAGGACTTCCCATCCTGACGAGGCAAGGGGAAATGGGGAGCAAAAATGGGACAGAAGGGAAGAGAGAAAAATGAAAATAACGGTCTAGCACGTATGGCTAGACTATTGGGCAGGGAAACACAACTTTAGATAAAATGACTTTAGGACTCCAAGCCATATCACACACAATTATGGAATCATAGAATCCCTAAGGTTGKAAAGGACCTTTAGAGATCATCTAGTCCAACTTCCATGCACATGCAGGGTCACYTAGAGCACATGGCACAGGATTGSCTCCAAGTGGGTTTTRAATATCTCCAGAGAAGRAGATATTCGCACAACCTCTCTGGGCAGCCTGTTCCGGGGCTCCGTCACCCTCACTGTCAAGACATTTTTCCTTAAGTTCCTATGGAATTTTTGATGCTTCTGTTTGTGCCCTTTTCTTCAAGTCCTGTCAGTGGCCACTCATATGTAAGAGGTCTCACAACAAAGTTTAAGATCTTACTTATATTAAATTCCTGAAATATTCATCAATCCAGAGGGAAAAACTTATGTTTACTTACTTCAACAGATCTAACAAAAAAAAAAAAAAAAAAAAGAAAAAAAGCAACCCCTCTAAAAAGAGTCAGTGATCTGTAAACAAATATATGTGGGTGTAGCAGGGTATTTCTATGTTTGAATCACACAGAGGTAAAAATTACAGTCCTGAGACAGGGACAGAATTTCTTGTCCCTTATCCCATGCTCCTAGTACCTTATTTGGCATTGCAGATATAACATTAGTTACACAATGAAAATGTGTTCTAGWTCAAAAGTGTAGTCAAAAAGTGTAGGTACAGAAGCTAGAGTAGAAATTAAGAGACCATCATTTCTTTCCAAGCGAGCAAATCCCACAACCTGCTTGCATCTTAGAATTAGAATTATGTGGGTTTTTTTATTTATTAATAAAAGAGATGTTTCATGGTCTGTAATTCAGTAATTATAAATATTGTTGGTATAAGCAAGAAAGCAAGACGGACCCTGACTGCCTGATTTACATTTTGCGATATTCCCTTGAATTACTTCATTGTATCAGTGTTTAACAAAGAGATATTCATAGTGCATTGCAACATACATGGCTATAGTTTATGACCTGCTGGGATAAACTGAATAATACATAACCTGTATAACAGTGATCTAACATATAATAGAGSTGCTCTTGAAACACGAGTTTGTGAGTTGTTTTCTTTGCTCCCTGGCTGGAGGCCTGAGAGTTTACACACAAATCTCATTGTCCTGTTCTTTCTTGTAATATACAGTAACTTATGTTATCCTTTCTGTTTGGAAGATAAGAAAAGAGGTTGGAATATGTTAACTTCTCTTGCCCTCATTATGTTTGGAATGTGGCATTCACTCTTGCAAATCATCAAGGGAATTCAGTTAATATTTAGCTCTTCAGGTAACATTACCAGCTCTCTTACTGTACTTGGAAAAACCTTGTTGTTCACTCGGGACATTGATATACGCTGATGAAAGAGAGGTACCTTCCGAGGTGCGTGGATTTTGGAAGGGCTTCATTTTATCTTACACAATCTTGACATTCTAAAAAGGCCTAATGGGACGTGGTTAAGGCAAAATTTAAGATTCCTGAAGTAACTGGGTAAAACTATGCATAAAAGAAATGCAATAACTCTTGTGGCCTACACTTTAGAGGGTCAAACTCTAACATATTGTGGGTGGGAGGGAGGACCTCAAGCAGCTCTTTCAAAATCTCTTGCTAAACTAAGCTTTATAGTATTGATTTATACAGCAGCTGAAGAACACCTC
Organism: Eudromia elegans; assembly: GCA_003342815.1. Taxonomy (NCBI): domain Eukaryota; kingdom Metazoa; phylum Chordata; class Aves; order Tinamiformes; family Tinamidae; genus Eudromia; species Eudromia elegans. Next base: position 1,652,925 of record PTEX01000121.1, read on the forward strand.
CCTCTCTGTTTTTAATAACCTAACAAAGAGTTTTCTGTTTCCCAGCATTTAACATTCAATTTGCTAAATGTCACTGAATAAAAATAAAATGAAAAAGGCATCAGTTAATAATGTACTCTTCAATGTTTCATCATCCCATRACTCTGTGTTTCACCACGTTGACCTAATTTGCCATGACAGGAACATGGTCCTTGTTTCAGAATATTCCAAGTGTAGAAATTACTAAATCTTAGTGAGCATTGCAGTTACCTTTACAAACAGACTTTGCCAACTTTRATGGCATTATTTTAATTGTTCATAGCAAAGATATATCATTAAAAAGACATAAATATACTAAACGTAACATGATTTATCTAGCTACCTAATGTTTTAATTGCCATGGTTAGGGGATGATCCTTCCTCATACAGCACTCATACATTCTTCTCACATCAGACCTCATTATAGTTATTTAGTATCTTGCCAGATTAGGCAAAAATTGAGCTATAAATCCAAATTTTGTTAGGACTGTTTGACACACTAAATGAATATCACAATATAAATCCCTCAACTGAAAGAGAACAAGTAAGCCAGGGGGTTAAAATAATAATACACCTTCCATCTTTTGGCCATTTATTTAAATCTATCCATGTTTGTTATTGATGAAAGTCCTTATTCAATGACAGGAACAGATACTGTGGACCATATCAGGAGTCTTAGTGTTGGCAAATAGAAGATCACATCACAAAAACATAAGTGGTATAATACAGTAGCACCTAATGTTTTTAACTGAAAAGATGAAAACTGAAAGACTGTTAAAATGAAGGTTCTTTTTCACATGACAGTCTTCACAAAACACGACTGAGGTATTTTGGCATTATTGTAAGACTTTCATATTTAAATAGAAAAAGGCCCGTAGAATTCACTGCTATGAGACACTAGTTCCCAAGCACACAAATACAGAAAACTGGAGAAGAAATAAGAGGAAAAAGGGAAAGATTTAGGTGCAATGTCAGAYTGGAACATTCTGCTGAAATTATTCCAAAATACTTGCTGACAGAGARAATAGTAAATCTAGTTAGCCAGATTTATTAGGAGTATTCTCTACACATTATTTATTTACAAATAATCAGCTTCCAGATATTTAAGTATTAGAGCTATTCTTTTTTTCCTCTAGAAAATTAATTTTCTCGTCCCAGTATAACCATTTATCTAATTTATCTTCTTTTTTACTCTACAAGCTACCTGTAATTTATGCTGTCAAATTAATATATACTGATTTCAGTACATTCAATCATGACCTTGTAAATGTTTATACATTTTCTTCCAACTTTTTTCTTCTAGAGTTGAACCTGATTAGGAACATTGAAATCAATATATTCTGTTGTGAATGAAAGAATCTTACACTTTTGCCCCGAAAGACAAGACCAATATGAGTATAATTTTTGCATATTCTTACATGCACAAGCTTAATATGTRCTAATTAGTATCTGCTATTTCTATGTGATAGTTATGCTGAAAATTAATACTTCTGAATGCAGTACCATAAAGGAGAGATATGTATTTAGCATTTTACTTTTACAATCAATTGCACATCTTTATCTTTTCCTCCTTTATGATTCCACATTGATTCTGGTAGACWCCCCACGATTAGTGCGCCCTATCATTTCCAAATACTTACAGAATTTCTTTTACTCCTAGTTCGGTCCATGTGATGGACCGAAGGAATTAAGGTGAGATTGTTTCTTGCTCTAGTAATGTTCCAAAAGCCTGTAACAGTGAAGCACATTTCCATCAGGAAACATATAAACAAAAAAACGATGCAGCATGGGAGACAAATACTTTATTCAAATCAAGACAATTTT
>PTEX01000121.1:1666707-1686713 GCA_003342815.1 Eudromia elegans
AAAAAAAAAATTAGAAGGTGGCTGGTGATTCTGGCCAACAATCAAAAACTCCTCAAACATTAATRTATTTTTTAGAGTATTTCATTTAAAACAGACACTTTAAAGGCATCTTGAAATATTCACTTCCTAAATTATCTAAAAAAAGAAAATGTTGGCCAGCATCTCTGATACTTGAGCTGTTTCTCTTATGAAACAAAGATCTGTCATCTATAGTCTTTGTTTTAAAGGCAGGGCCAAAGTTAGCAAAGTTTCAAAAACACAGTTTCTAAAATGTGAAAATATCATTTTGTGGTTGCAAATTGCAAACAAACCCTGAAAACAAAACAAAACAAAACAAAACAAAAAGACAAGCCACCATCCTCCCTACACATACACAAATCTGAGGTTTGTCATAGATGAGCTGAAGAATGAATAACATTTAAATACTTGAAAGTCTGTGTACTCTTTGATTTCAGACAGCTTTGTTTTGCCAACTGCATTTTCAAGCAGCCAAGGACAGCAATAACAGACACTAAAAACTTGTTTTTGGCATCTTACCCACAATATGACTAAATAAACTTGTATTTTACTAAGTTTTTATGCAGTTATTTGTTGTATTAACAAGCAATTCTTTTGCTTAAAATTTAAGTTGTACATTACTGATTTTTAAGACACTGTATAATGTATTGAAACATAGTTATCTGAGACTATCCATGTACCAGGACATTGTCATCTCACATACCTGTTTAGTAGCCTTTATCCAAGATCATAATGTACAGTGGTACCTGATTTTTTAAAAAATTTGACATTTAGTTGGTATGCAGTAARAATAAATATCATAGAAACAAAGTAAAGTTTCTGATGGGAAGAATTTGCATCTCTTTGGTCCATTTTTTCAGGATGCTTCTCTCCTCTACACACACCAGCATCAGCCACTTCCCTTGTGGTGCTACCTCTTATATATGATCCATTTTCTATGGGAATTAGCAGCAACTAACTGTTTGAAAACCAACAAGCAAGCAAAAAAGTGTATGACAATGGCATGACTAATATCAAAAGAGAGCTTGAATTAACAAGACAATGAAAACYAGCCTTCTGCTAGAGTCCCATCATCCCAGTAGTGCCAGGAAGACTTGGATCATGTGAGATAACTGGATATTTTATGAGAAATTTTCCCTTTGCAAAAGTAACGTAAAGCTTACTATCTCTGAAGTTGAAAATAAATTCTGTTTAGTTAAAAACCTCATATGTTTCCATCCACAGACATTTGCTTTCCACAATGTTCAGTGCAAGTACTTAGCTCATTTCTTTCCCCATGTAACATCTGTGATGTTAATAAAAAGTAGCAATCTAAACATATGTAGTATCAGTACTGCTGGTACATACATTTACATGTATGCCTTTAATAGGTAATGCTAAAACAGTGACAAGAGTGAAAATTTTTTGGAGATAGTCCAACTTTTATGAATCTTGCCAAGCWGAGCTTTGGGAGTCCTAACTTTATGGGTGCATTAACATAATTAAGTAAATTGTTTCCTATACAGTTGCTGGTTATTCACTTTGATACTGAGCTCTAGAATAGTCTTTTTAAAGTTCAGAAACCTGTTATACAATATGATTTATTCTAAACCACTGAATTTTTGTTGGTAGCCCATTGTTGATCTTATCATTCAGATTTTAAAATATCTGATCAGGGATTTTTTTCTGCTCCAACAATTTTAATTTTGCAGGCCACTGGACCTTAATGTSAGCTAATCTTTTTACCTATTTTGTAGAAAAAAAATGAGAAGGCTTTTTTGTTTTAAATAATGAGTTTATGTGCATGAACTGCAATTACTGACATTTCATAAAGTTCATATTGTTGTACACTATTTCTCAAATGTCTGTATCAGGGCACTAAGGGGAAAAACACTTTGAAAACACAGCCTGAATGAAATGCTGGATTAATGCAAGAGTGAGGCTGTTTAAATAGCACAACTTTTACTTCATTGTACTTCAAAAAGACACTAACATATTTGCTTTCTATTTTATTCATCTTTTAGTTTAATAATCCTATCCTAAGGATATTCTGCTTTGGAAAACAAATTCATCCTTCCTTCTGTCATCTATAGAAAATATGGGAAGAGTTGCAGAAAAGGGAGTGGATGTAGTATGTTCAGAACCTGACAATGGAGAATCCTTAAAGTAAAGGAAATGTAAGTRGATTAAGGCTTATGTRTATAAAGTTGTTKAAAAACAGAGAGAAGTGAAATTGTKGGAATGTCACAAAAACCTRCTGTGGTGTTAGCATATAGATACAATGTATCAAATCTACATATCTGGAATCTTAACTATATTTTATTCTCAACTAGCTATCCAATACATTTCTGAGAATTCTACTTTAACATTATCTTCAGTATTTCGCAGTGTTAACTGTGCGCTGTGTAGATTAGATTACATTCTGATCCTCTGGGATGCAAAGGTCATCAGTATCATTTTATATGATTGCTTAGCACTGACTACTCAGAAGTTAACAGAGAAGAAACAAAATCTACCTAGCAGACATCAGTAGGAATTTTGCAACTGAAAATGAGAATAAAATTGAAAAATAGGGAAAGGAATGGTCTATAAAATGACAATAATAATAAATAATAATAGGCAAACTTCCTAAGATTAGATTGTAAGATGCCTTTCTCTTCCTGCGGATCTGCAAAAATTCATTTGAAATAATTTTCAAACTAATGCTATCTTAAAATATGGAAATACCATATTTGCTATACTATCTTAAGATATTTCTGATGTATACTAATTCTAAGACTACCTATAAAAGTTCAGATATGTACAAACTTTAAAAGTGCTAGAATCAGACTAATGACCATGYAGAGCAGTATCTTATTTCAAGCAGTATCAGTAGGAGAAGCTACTGAGGGACAACACACAAGACTGACCACTGTCTGCTGTCTACTCACCTTGTATCTGCTCAGTATCCATAGCATAGAATCATAGAATCATAAAGTTGGAAGGGACTTTTGGAGATCATCTAGTCCACCCACCTCTGTACATGCAGGGTCACCTAGAGCACGTGGCACAAGACTGCGTCCAAGTGAGTTTTGAAGATCTCCAGAGGAGACTCCACAACCTCTTTCAGCAATCTGTTCCAGTGCTATATCATCATGACTGTCCAGAAATTTTTCCTTAAGTTCCTGTCGAACTTTTGGTGCKTCAGTTTATGGCCATTTCCTGTTGTTCTATGGCTAGTCACCACTGAAAAGAGGCCGAGTCCATCCTCTTCACTCTCTCCCTTAACGTATTTGCCATCCACATCTTCCATATYTTCTCTGTATTATTTATTTGGACCCATCCTTCATAACTCCTATGGTAAAAAACAAAACAAAACAAAAACCCACTTTCATTACCCTTCTGGAAGAAGTGCTTTCTTTTGTATTATTTTAAATTGAAATCCTACTGTTTCAAAGAGTAGCCCCCTGAATTAGTAATGCAAGATTTGATGAGCATCAATTCTGCATTTACAGCCTTCATGATTTCATAGATTTCAGCTATATCACCCTCAATTTCCTTCTCTCCAAATTAAACAATACAAATCTTTTTAGTCTTGACTCATAAATCAGCTGTTCTCTCTCTTTATTTTCTATACTTTTCTAAAATCAATTTTGTAAGTGTATGGATAGACTAGAACAACGCACAGTACTCAAGACGTGGGACTGCCAAAGTTTTATGGAGGAGAAAAATAATAGTTTCTGTCTGGTTCTTCCTACCATTCCTGAGTGACGACCAAAGTTTTTAAGATTTCCTTTCCTGACATACAGATTTTGAGAACTGTCTGCCTTTATCAGAGTTCAGACTTCCAGTCTTTCTTCAGCATCAAGAAGAAGCGTCTTCATTTAAGCTCATGTTACATGTTTTTCCACTAAATCTTTTGAGGTCTCCGGTCCTTTTCATTGGTCTGGTATTTGACAACTCAAATGGGTATAATCTGAAGACTTGCTTGGTGTACTACCTTCTCTGGACCCCTGGTGAGTATGTTGAAAAAAAGGTCCAACCAACAATTATTGGACGCATCTGGCTATGGACTTCTATCTATTCTGGAAAATGATTTCACTTTGTCATCATTTAAATAACTTGCATGAAAGGACTTTTCTTCCATTCCTATCTCAACTCAGGTTTTTTAATTTGAGAAAAATCTTGTCTATTATTTTTGAATATATAAAACCTTTCAGATCTCTGTAAAAAAAAAAAAAAAACAAACAGATATAGAGCAAACAACTCTTGCAGATTTCAGATTTTTTTATCATTTTTATCAATTTTTCCTGTAAATTGTCCTAAAAGACCAAAATAGCAACAAAAATTTCCTATATTAAAAACAATTCCCACAAATCGAATAAAGGAATTTTATACTTCTGCTTGAAATGTACCATATGTCCTCTAATACTTATGCACAATAGGGTGCAAGTTTAATGACTTACTTTTTGTGCCCCTGTTGTAATTAAGTATTAGAGGACATATGGCATGGTGCAGTCCTAACAGTGAATTTTCTTTTTTTGATGGTTTTCTGCTACAGTCTTAACATTACTTCAGTAATCATGTTATTGAGAGAGTTAAATCACACATTGATTTCTAGCTTTAAACCCTAGATTTCCTAGCAGATCATACATATTTGTGGACTGTCAAAACCAAATATGTAAATGGTATCAACAGATCAATAAAAGGATACAGACAGTTAAAAAAAAAGTAATTTTATATGCCTAGTGAATACTGTACTTATTATGCTTGATATTGTAGCTTATTATTCATTGCTGAAGAAGTGGCTCTGTCTTTCTCTTTAAGAAGATTCTAAGTTATTCTTTTAATCTTGCCTCTCTTTCTAAACAAGTGCTTGCTCCCTAAATGAATGTCCAGCCTCATGTCCTTTTTTCCCTGGTGTGTTCTCCTTAACTCTCCCCCTCTTACAGAARTCCCTGACTTATGTTACTTTCTGTATCTGCTCTCTTTATTCAGTAAATTTGACCGAGCTCAGACATTTCTCCTTTTTTGCTGTAGAAATCTATGATTAGCCATATTGTAATTGATTTTGTGTTTTGCAGATAGAAACTATATTTCTATAKTACTATAAGGTAGTTTGAAATGTGAAAAAAATCAACATGATATGCCTAACAAAAGATTTGAATGGGGAAAGTCAGCCTGCTTTGTATCTGTTCTTTATTATTGCACTCTCATTCCTAATCAGCATATGAAATGTATTGATAAATACAGCRCATAAACAAGTACTCTATTTTTAAAAAGCACAATATTAGAGAGCACAGAGCCAAATGCTTTCTTGTTGCTGTTCCTCAGGCAAGATGAATTTGCCATGTGTTTCAGGGGACATATGGTATCTCAGTAATTCATACTGCACCAACATCCTAAATAGATTAAAACATTACTTCTTGCATGACAAAAGCTGACACTCTATTTCCCTGACTGGTAATCTAGGGGACATTACTATCACACAGTAGTAGAAAACYGAATCAACATTTAATATTTCACCAGTACAGACACAACAGGCACTAATTTTGCCAACAGTTGTGATTTTATTATGAATCTTGTAATATTTAATGTCTTACTCAAAGTACTAGTTTATGAACATTGCAGATAAATAAGAATGTCAGTCTGTGTCTATTTTATGAATATGTGGCTATCTTTTCTTGGCACAGAGAAAACATAATCGTAATGCCTCTGAAAAGCTCAGTGTGCAGAGAGGAAAGAATAACTASTGATTTTTTATTTTTATTCTATCTCATAGTATTTACTCCAGTTTAATGACTGTGGAAGGAATGATTCAAAATCTTTTTGTTTTGGAATTGGTGATGGATCACTATACTACAAATCAATAGCAGCTTAGAATTAAAAARAAAGCATTAAATTACTTTAAAGTGATCATAATCCACCAAAAATACCATGGCAAAAAACAAGAGAGGGCAAACATGATCTGCAAAGTGTCTGTTTGCTGATGCTTTTGATTGATGACACAGTTTGAAGAACAGCATTAGTGTTTGCATCCATCTTTTCCACTTTCTCTTAGAACGAATTCTTCAAATAACTACTCTAAGTAAATGGCATAGAAATGCTAGAAAATGTAGGCTAAAAATCCTATATAAGTGCCCCACTTAGGTAACTTTTTGACCAATTATTTGGTCACATACAGCTTGTGTACATCTCCGTTTCTAGATGCACTCATGGTTGCTCAGCCCTGTCCTAGTGGGTGATGGGAGTAGAACACAGTGTAGCAAACCTCCCAAATGAGCCATGAAGATTGATAAAATACAATCTCAAGTAGCTGCTGGCACCTCCCTGTCAAGCTTACTAATGAGTACTGTGTTACTGCTAGAGTCAACTGTCACATTATCTCCAGGCTAATAAACGGATCCTGTGACAAACAATGCACAAACAAAAAGGAGCTGATAGAGTATCTTTCCTTTTAATTCAGTCTCTGCATATCCCTAGGACACTATCAAACCATTGGCAGAGAATATTTTCATGTTTTAGAAGGAAGGTTTTGGTTGTTCACTTGTTTATTCATTTATTTACTTTTAGATTTGAGCAAGAGAAGGCATATTAAGTAAGAATGACGTAGCTCTAATATYGACAGATCCATTTTTTTCCTCTCTTCCTGATGCCAATCTACCAATTTCTGCATAACACTGTACAGTAAATATTAGAGGAAAGTGTACTTCTGMGGACTTTCAATAACACTTGAAAAATTCTCCTTCAGCTCTGGAACTTACCAGTGTTTATAAAGTAAGCCAGCAGTTTTGAGAATCATGTATCGTATACTCCTCTTTGTGTTTAGGGTTTAAAGAGGCTCCAAGTTTACTTTAGTAATATTTACTTCTGCAATTTCCTAATTTAATATAGAACCATAGAATCATAGAATGGCTAGGGTTGGAAGGGACCTCTAGAGGTCATCTAGTCCAACCCCCCTGCACACGCAGGGTCYCCTAGAGCATGTGGCWCAGGGTGRTGTCCARGMGGGTTTKGAAGATCTCCAGAGAAGGAGACTCCACCACCTCTCTGGGCAGCCTGTTCCAGGGCTCYGTCACCCTCACYGTTAAGAAATTCTTCCTCAAGTTCCTGTGGAACTTTTGGTGCCTCAATTTGTGGCCATTTCCTCTAGTTCTATCACTGGCCRCCACTGAGAAGAGGCCAGCCCCATCCTCCTCACTCCCCTTCTTGAGATATTTATATACATTAATCAGGTCCCCTCTCAGTCTTCTCTTCTGCAGGCTGAAGAGGCCCAGCTCTCTCAGCCTAAATATAAAACTATATTTATAAAATAAATATATTTTATTAAATAAAAAAATTAATAAAAATAAGTAAAGGAGAGCAAACGAATCAAGAAGAAAAAAAAAGAAAAGAAACTATATGGACATTTTCTATCATGTCATGAAACCCAGGATATTCAAATCCACATCAGCAAAAGAACAAAATCAAATTCTTGCTCTTTGTGAATTCCCGCTCCAGTGGGAACGAGATACAAAATTTGCCATTTGTGCAGCCATTTGCCATGCAAGTGAGGAAAGATGTGACTTGGTAACTCTGTTTCAGGCTTTGGAGAGAAGTAGCCTTTAGTGCCACTCCTTCCCTGGCCTCGGGAATGTCCACCCACAGCATCTCTCCTGCTTTGCCTGTGTCAGTCCTTTCTCTCTTTATTGCTGTCAAAGTCTTCTCCTCTGTCCACCTCTGCACTTGTTCCCTCCAGTCTGCCCTTCTCCACTAGCCATTCCCTCTGTTCTACATTGATTCAGACTGCTTTTGACATCTGAAAATGTTAGCATATTTGCTAAAGAAGGAATCTGACCTTCCATAAGGATAATATTAAATGTTAAGTATATGTTAAAACAGACTATCACTTCTGCACATACTTATATCAAGTGACACCTCTGCATTCACTTAGAGGCACTAGAAGCATAGAGACTTTTTTCACCTCAGTAAATGCTCATTCTTTTCCTAGAGAACTGTKGCAGGTATTGTGTTTGGGTACTTACCATATACAACGCTATATTGTCTGAGAATGTTTTACAATTTCCACTGAGGAAGAAAAAAAAAAAGAGAGGGTTTTTTGTTTGTTTTTTTTTTGTTTTTTTTTGCAAGTCTCACCTGAGACTTAACTGTAGTGAATATTTTAGGAAATTATTTTCTGTAATATATTTACAATTATCACAGACAATGATTTTCAGGTAGATTTTTATCCTTTTTRGGTCACTTGGACACTTCAGATTTTTACCTCATACAACAAAGAACAGATATTTTCACAGAAAAGACCGAAGATGTGAAAGAGTTTTTGTTACTGTTATTCCTTTATATATATCATAGGAAGAAAGGGTTTATAGAGAAGAATAAGTTAAAGTATTATGACATGGGGTATCTGCAGAAAACATTGATAGTCTTTCAATTCATGTCTAATCAGTCTGGGTAAAAATTCACAACACTTTAAACTTAAAATATTATATGTGGCATAATTAACACAGCACAAGCAACATTATTACCAAACAAGAGTTTGGCAATTTATTTTTACTTATTTCTAGTCTGCGCATCAAACGAGACCTCCTCTTACACAAAGCTTCTCTCATAGAATTTCTGCAGATCTTAAGTATTCCTTTAATACTTCTCCATATGTCTTACTATGTARTATGTGCTATAAACACAAATTCAGGGGTGAATACAGAAAAAATGGTGCTGTCTATGCTCTCATATATTAATTTGCACTGTCTAAACTAGAGGTAAGATGCTAAAATTCTTCCAGGAGGCATCTGTGGATTTCTGCATCCTGAGATGCTGGAAGTTCTGGCTGTTTCTTTGGGTCGTTACTTATGGATTTACGGACTCAGGTAAGTTTGTCTGAGCTTACTTGCATTTTCCCAGAAGCGTAAGTCAGTCAGTAGGGTTCTGTTGTAATCCTCTGTCTATATGTCCCCAGCGCACATCTATTCCCAAGCAGTAATTCCTGAAAGTAAATCTGGTCCTTGTCAGCCATTTGAGAAAGGACATTTCTAAGGTCCTTTTTTTCCGGAAGTTTCATTATAAAACTAGCTGCCTTTCTTCTAAATGAAAATAGATTGTCACTTTTTCTTTCCCCTAAAAATATTGTCCAAAAACTGTAGTCAGGCACATTTTGTAGCACAGTAGGAAATGCTGTCATTKCTCTAGAAGCAATTCTAGCTTTTTGGCAACTAAATGCTTTTCAGAGAGAGTATGGGCACCACATAAAGAAATGGATATATCCATAAATATGTGTAAACAACACATTCAAACTTCATACTTTTTCTCTCTAGAGAGCTTGCTTTTGTTTTATAAAAAGCACACATGAAAGCCAGGCAGCTTCTGTAAGTATGGTGCAACAACAAATAGTACTGCTGGCTATCTCTACTTTGTTTTTATGTCCTGCAGAGAGTGACATCTGTGTGCAAATTAACAGCAGATTTGTGTAAGCTAGCTGTGAATGCAATATTTGGAGGGAAAAAAAAAGAAACTTATCTATAAAATAATGAATGTAATAATAAGGTAATTTAATTCAGTATTGAAACATTCATTACTTTTCAGATGGATACATTACTAATAGATCAAAGTATTAATTGCTGCCAAATCAAAGTGGTGTATTTGATTAGAATGGGTGACTTCTACAAGTCTAATGCTTAGATTTTAAATGGTTAYGTTAATGGGTTGTGCAGGACAAAACAAGTATCTATAGAGYAGAACAGCTGGTGCTAAGGACTCGRTGTACACAGTAGTGCTTTGGAGGGATTTTACTTTGGATTCGTTCTAGTCTGGTCCATGTAATGAACACTCATAAACAGTTGGAGCTCATTAGGTGGCTCCTGGACCACAGCTTTGGGGCTAGTTTCATCCAAAAGGGAATCCAGTTCATGCACTCTAAGACTGCTCTGCGATACAAACCACAACATGTAAAGTAGGAAAAATTGGGAGACTTGCTTTAAAATTGTATTCTTGATCTGAAGTAAAACATTAATGTTATCACATCTGCTAATGCCAGTTAATTCAAATCGTTGTCTGTACATAGAAACAAAAAAAAAACTTCTCAAGAAATAAGATTGAGAATGTATTTGTCTTCAAAACAACACTAATAAAATTTCCATTTGTTTTTTAAAAACTCTTCAAATGCTAGAAATTCAACCAAATTCCTATAAGGGTGTTTAATCATACTTGAATATTAACATAATTCAACATGATACCTGAAATTTTATGAGGTCAGTATGAATTCCCTCAAAGTCTTTTTATCGTCTCAGACGTCTACAAGAGAGTCTTAAGACAGAGCTAGGTCAGAGGAGAGCCATAACACCTGGGCGTCTGAGGTTTGGGGTGAGGAATGTCCTCACCGGTGTGGTGTCACCCCACCGGGACTGGCATTTCTGACATCCAGAGACTTGCATGGTCTGGACTTCAGTGTCCCAAGCTGATCCCAGCGAAGCTCAGGTACRAAAGAGGGAGAAGACAGTTCCACGCTGCTGAAAGCGAGGTGGCTGGAATGAGAAATGAAGGAGCTGGGCTGATGTTGGAGGCAACGCAAACTCTTCTGCAAGCGCCTTTGGAGGTAGCCAGCAAGCGAGAGATGGCCAAGGGTCCTGGCTGAGGTCACTAAAAGACACAGCCTCCCTTTCCGSATTTCCAGGTTTAATTTGCTCCTCATGTATCACATCTAACCCCAGGCATATGCAGGAATGAACTAGATAYGAACCAGGAAAGATAAGGCTCCCACCTTCCTAGTTCCAGCATCTTACTTTTACACATAACCCCAAATTTTACTTATTGACCTGTCCTGTTATGTTTCTTATCTGTTTTCTCTCATTATTTCCCCCCTCATAATTAGCTGTGAAAATAATGATTTGGACTGGAGTCCTTTTTGAAAGTGAACCTTCTCTTTAATATATCTGAGCCTTTGATAATTATTAATGCACACGCAGTAGCGGAGGGATGCTTTATTCTCGATGTCACGGTACAGCTATTAATGACACTCAAAGRACTGAGAATTACCATTTCGGATGTGTCCAGAGCGGTAAACTGGTAAACAAGCCTGCAGTTAGTGCTATGGATGATTTGAATCAACAAGGGTGAAAAGATTTGGTTACTCTGTGTATTAGTGTTAATAGGAATAGATTATAGAGGAATATTTGTGATGTGACCTTCTGTGCACTAATTGAAATAGTATTCAGAGTCAGCAGTGGAGTAATCAAGTTAAACACTGAATCATAAATCATCATGAAAAGTGCTGTCACAACTTAGCCATTAATGCCCTGTATTGCTGGGCAGCCTTACAAAAATATCTGCTGTGCCGATCTTTAGGTTAATAGGAACAGAAATGGCATTTAAAGACTATTTGGATCAAATCTGCTCTGAGGTTGAAAGTGTTACTCTGTTAATTTACTGGTAATTTGAAGTGATGTAGTTAGGGTTAGAAGCAACACAGCTGAGCCCCACAGAGCTAAACAAAAGGTGGTAGGAATTCATCTTATATTTATTTAATTGCTATAGAATGCAATATTGTCTCAATTTTAATATATTTGTGTATATATATCCCTTTGTACTCCAGATAGCATTTGTTACGGTGGTGAAAAACAAAACATGCAGAAATTTAGTTTCGTAATATGGTTATGTTGCTAATGTAGCTCAAGAAAGCACTTCTATGTATTTTATACATAAGTGGTAAACACTAATTTTACTGTTCTTATAAAAGCTGAGAGCCTTTTTAACAAAGGACATCTGCATTATTTTGCAAATACAGATTTCTTTTTATMTGATATTTGTGAGAAAGTGAAATAAAGCTTCAGAAAAGTTCAGCCCTCCGGAAGCACAGATAAAMTGAGTAGTCCAGAGGCAGTAAATTTCATATGATCAATATTATTTTGATCAGATTTGATCAAAATAATAAGCATAAGAAATACCACAGCTGGAATGATGTATCCTTTTTCTAATAAAGACCTATGTCTCAAGACTGGCAAAGCTTGTGCTAATTTGATTCGTTACTCATCAGATTACTTAGACAACTAGATGTATAATGTTTGGGGGGGCATCTATTTATCATGATTTACTTCAAATATTGTTAATCAACATTAACATAAATTACACCAGGCATCTGGTACAAAGGAACTCATTTTAAACAACAAGCAAAACAGCTCCTTAAAAAATTTCATWGTTACTTTTTTCAAGGAAGCATGAAAATGAGCATTCATGCAATGTACTGGATGGGGCTAGGACATGCAGATTTGGAAGAAACAATACTTTGTGCACGACTGTATGGTGCAGAGAGCCAACAAGTGCAGTTTTCTATACGGTTTATCCATTCATGAAAAAAAGGCATGGGAAATAAAAAATTAATGACAGATTGTAAAATAAAACCCGKTATCCAACCGACTCCAGTTTAGTTTTCTGCATTTGTCTTTTATTGCCATGTGTCTATAAAGTTATCTACATTATTAAGATTAAATTCTGTTCTCTGGTTTACTAATGCAAATTAGATTGATGTTATCTCAGAATTTCCCTAAAAAGCACATAGCAATATTTAGCCATAAAGTCCTCAGAGTTTGCCTTTTTCAATGATAAATGATAAGGAAAAGAAATTGATAGGAGAATTTTAAATGAATAAAAGCACCTAATGTAATTCTAGATGCAAAATGACTGCAAACAACTGCTAAATAGAACTGCAATAAATAATCTGAGCTTGCAATGCCTTTTCAGAGTTTGTGCACAACTCAGGGAGTTTTCTATAACTGACTGACTCCAAATTGTGAAAGGGTGTTGAATTTGGTATTTTCTGAACCCTTGCATTTTCATTTTTCTCCAGTGCAGATCCCAGGTGCAACATAACAGTAATAGGCTCAGATATGCACAGGATTCATCTCATCCAACTCTAGCTAGCTATCTGGAATATAAACCAACCTCTGAAATCTTTGATGAAAAACAGTCACTTCAGGAAAAATAGTATCATTCCCTTACATTAGGAAGAGTTGCCCTGTGAAAGTGGAGGACTAGAGCAGATRCTAAGTCAAGTCAGGGTGTTACTACAGGGCATCTCACGTAACACTGRCCTCCTCTGAATAACAGCAAAATCATGTCCCTACCTGGGCAYGATGGTTTCCACCATAAATCTGAGACAGATCTATGTTATGTCAGGCAAACAGGCACAACTGCGCACTACCAGGAGAACAACGTTAGCTTAAAATTGGTTAAGAGAAAAAAATGAAGGCAAACATGGATGTCTTTCTACTGGCAAAGCAATCAAACTCAGAGGAGCTAGGGAATTAACTGATTTGTGAGTCAAGGGTCCATCTTAAATAGTCCAAAATTATAAATGAATAGAAATTAGCTCACACTCTCTAGCGACATTTTTATTTGATTTACTTCATTTTTAAGARGTAGCTTTTAACACCACTTAACATCTTTTTTAGCACCTTACTCTGTGATGCAAAAAGAAGAATGTTTATTTTTTGCCATATTTGTTTTAATATGAAGTTTTCCAGAATTTGCCTCACAAGTGCTTATGAAATTTTCCAGGGCATTGTCAAAAGAGCCAAACAGCTGTTCCCAATTTGTGTATATTGTCAGCTTAAATAAAATTACCGGAAAGAGCTTCTGCCCTCATGGAAAATAAATGTCAAAGTGCTAGCTGGATATGAAAATCTTCTTGATATTTTTGATACATATTCATTTAGTAGAATGAGACCATATTTCAATACTAATTTTTGACCGTATAAAATAAATTAAAATCTCTCTAAAATCAGTACATAGTACTTCTGCTATATTTGTTTTATGAAAACAGCGTTTTATGAAAACAATGAGAAATCCGTTGCTGGGAGTGKTTTTTTCCAGGTCCTGGCAATAGCAACACTCACGTTCATCCTAAGAGGCAGCTCAATTGGCAAACAAAAGAAAACAGACTTAACAGAACATAAACTTCAAGCTAAACTATCTTCCACAGTCTTGACTGATGATAAGTTTTTTCACAGTATTTTTGTTTCAGAATATTATCCCTTCCAGAAAGAAAATAATTTCTACATCTTTTACCATCTGGGTGATACTAACAAATCATATCTGATTAAAATACAATATTTTTTTTCCAGAACTTTAAGTAATAGGAGACTTCAGACAATTTATTTTATATGGTTTTATGAGAAATYACAATTTATTGCCTTTTCTGGATATGTTCATTTTTAGCTGTTATTGCCAAATTCAGCCTCAGTATAAAAGGGTRTAATTCTATTGAAGTCAGTGGTGGTATTTCAGCACTGTATATTCCCTAGCTGGACAATGAAGCTGTAAATAACCAAATAYATCAAAAATAAAAATTGATCACTGTATTTTATAGTCTCTTAGAGTGAGTAAGTAAGTTTATGATTTAGAACTGTGTCATAATAAAATCATGCTGAAAGGAAATCAGAGACAGAATACAACATAATGGGCCAAATCTAGTTCCCAGCCAGAACAATTACCTTAACTTCTCTGGAATTATGCTCATTTACAAGTTTACTTTGTTTTCAAAGCAAGAGAAAAATATGATATTGCTTTACTTTCCGGTTTCCCAGTGAAATGGGATTTCAGTATACACCTCAAATCTAAGCATCATTCAATAAAAAGAACACCTTGCAATAATGAACACTTTGCAGATTTTGAATACTTGTAATATGTAGCAGATTAGAAGCCTAAACTTAGTCCATGAATATTTTGAAATGATAACTAGATCTATGGCTAGAGATGAGTCATGAACAGAAAAAGAAAGTTGCATTTTCAGAATAACCAGCAGGTCCTTGGGGCATAAAAGGCAGAGAGCAGCCATCTGCTAGCAGAGTTTGTGATCTCTAACTCTCCATGGTGGCTTTTTATTGCTTAATATTGATATCTGATGTATATTATTTTTATTACTATCCTTTTATTCATRACTGTGTAATCTTTCATTTATCTAKTGATGCATTTTTTTGTAAAGCCAGCACTAAAAGAGSAAGAACCTAGCCTAAAAGCCTTTAAAATCTCTTCTAAAATATTCACATAGTTCTAASTAAAAATCAGTCTTACCTGTCTATATGTACACACAAGTGTATGTGTTTCTGTATATAAATAAAAGAAAAATAAATACAAAGTCAGTGAAATATAGATTACATAGTGTGACTCAGTGTTCTGCTTTGTTACAACCTTATRTAAATCCAGTCTGCACAAATTTAGCTTTTAAATTTATATGTAAGTATATAAATTTGTTTTATCTATATATTTTATAATATAAATATAAATCATGTATTATTATGCAYACACAAATTACATTTTCATAGTGTGTAGTTCATCTCATTTGATGCTAAAAAATATAGCTTCATTCTAGATTATGATAAGGTAAAGGAAGAAGATGAAACATATTGTCTTTTTTTTTTTCTTTAGGTCTGAATTAAAAATCTACTGTAGTGACCCTGTCTTGCACAGTATAATTCCCTAAAACTTCTAAGTCACTCAATGATAAGAGGCTGATCTAAATGCTTCCACTGCATTAATCAAATACAAGGTCTAATTAAAAGAGCCATGCACAAAGCTTTTTCAAAATGTTGCTCAGGTATTGCAATAATTTCTGATCACCCAAGCCTGGAAGACAAATAATTAGAGCTGCCAGAGCATTCTGATGAGTGATGTCAGCATCTCCAAGTGACCTTCCCTCCACTAATTAATTTTCATCTTAAGAAAAGAGACCCTGTTGTTGCACATTATTAATTGAGTTCACTAAAAGATGCGCCTGATTAATTTTTGTTGATAATACTTGTCATTCTATGCAGCGGCTGTAATCATTCTATTGGGTTTTATTTTTTTAAGTTGATCTAGGTCTTTTACAATGTGACTAATACAGTATCTTCCSTACAGAAAACCGTGCATAAGGGCATAGTCTATAATGTGAGTACACAGTTTTCATTGTTGGTGATAGTTTAGGTCAAGTGGAACTTTGATGTCTACTTTGCTAACTTATTTTCAATTGTGATAATAGCATTTTCTCCCCTCTGCCTCCAGYGATTTCCTTCAGGTTCCCAGTTTAAGAGATTCACTCTCCTTTTGTATTCACATACATGTCTTATAAGAATGTCACATTTCTCTGACTATCCTGCAAGGTAAGGAGGACCATGCTACTGGCTCAGAGAAAACACCCCCCAAATCCAACAACTGGTGATTTTGAAACTGCCCAGGACAAATCTGTGCTCTGAAGGATGACAGCTAGAGAAGCTAGAGTGCATAGTTGTGCCCTGTTCTGTACTAATGATTGGTATCATTTGGACAATAGGTCTGAGCAATCCCAAGCGATTATGATCACGTGTTTTTGGAGAGAGAGCTCTGTGCCTATCTACATGTCAAATGTGGTCCATGCATTTGCAGTATGGATGAGAGACATCCGAGATGGCATATTTTATTAAAGAAGACGTCATACAAGCAGCAACAGAGAGATTCTTCCAAAATAACTAACTAAATAACAAAGTGACAACCATGATCCTGAGTCTACCATCTCCTGATCTCCAGGGCATTGGTCATCCACTATTCAAGTCTCAGATTCTCCTGCTGAAACTCATCTGCTTTGTACAGCCTGGTGCTCAACACAGTTCCTTGCCTAAAAAGGCAGCCATGCACTTCAACACACTGGGTATCTGAGTTGCTCCTGAATCCCATGCCTGTAACAAGCACAGCTGAGCATACTGATGTGCAATAATATGCAATACATTACCAAGTATTTTTCAGGAGGTAA
The DNA here is from genome assembly GCA_003342815.1 of Eudromia elegans. NCBI lineage: Eukaryota > Metazoa > Chordata > Aves > Tinamiformes > Tinamidae > Eudromia > Eudromia elegans. Next base: position 1,683,437 of record PTEX01000121.1, read on the forward strand.
ACTGATTTGCTGTTAAATGATCTTAAAATGTAGAGGCAATTTAAACCACCAAAATATACATATTTTTCCCTACTTTGAAGAGTATTTTAATCATGTTTTAATCAAGATAGCCAATGATTACCAATTTATCAAATATCAATTTAACAACAAAGATTATGGAAATTTTCCCAAAGCTAGTGAACAAAAATATGATTAAAAGAGTTCTTCAGAGCACTGTGATGAAAATATGCATAATTCTATTCCTCAGAAATGTTCTAACACATGAAGCGTTCAACATATTGTAAAAGCAATAGGTTATCAAGGAAGGAAGGAAGGAAGGAAGGAAGGAAGGAAGGAAGGAAGGAAGGAAGGAAGGAAGGAAGGAAGGAAGGAAGGAAGGAAGGAAGGAAGGAAGNGAAGGAAGGAAGGAAGGAAGGAAGGAAGGAAGGAAGGAAGGAAGGAAGGAAGGAAGGAATTGCGGTAAAAATAATTATTTTACAACAGATCTGTAGGTCTGTTTTTTCACACATCCAAGTCTGGATAGCATTCTGGTCAGCTCAGACTGCATGGTGAAAGCAACACTCTACCTTTATTGGTCATTGCAAACATTCTTTACTGAGTAGTTTGGTTCCAAAGTTTGATTGATAGGTAGATAATAAAATTATCTGAATATGGAGAAGTGTTTGGTTCCTTGGRAATTTTAAGTACCTAAGTCTTTGCTTCACACTGAATTGTAAATTGACAATCTTAAAATCTTCCCCCAAAATAAATGTTGGTTCTTGTATTCCYCTTCTCTCTTCTCAAAACCACATTCGTACAGATGAAATAGCAGCTTTCATTTTTCATTTAAAAAATATTGATACATAAGTAAGACCTAGACAGAGATCTTTCAGCTTCATCTCATATCCTAGGACTTTTCTTTCTTTGGTTAGACACGCAAACTAACACGAATCACAACTATTATATCCTCTTTGATACATCAAAGAGTCACAAAATCATTACGGTTGGAAAAGGCCTTCAAGACCATTGAGTTCAATCATAAACATTTCAACACCCTGCTAAATCCACGTCCTTAAGAACCTCATGTACACATTTCTTGAACACTGGCAGGGACAAGGACTCCACCACATCCCTGGCAGCCTGTTCCAAGGCTTCACCACTCTTTCTGTGTAGAAATTCTTCCTAATGTCTAACCTGAACCTCCCTTGGTGCAACTTGAGGCCATTTCCTCTTGTCCTGTTGGTAGTTATTCCAGAGAAGAGATCAACCCCCACCTTACTTCAGGTTTTCTTTGACATTTTCTTCAAGCAGATTCACAAATTACTTAAAACACAGACAAAAATCTTAACATAATCAAGCAATTTGCCCAACATCAGTAAAGAATAGAGATAGGAAAGAAAAKATATATTCTTTGCATTTTTGAATACTTTGAGTATGGACAGAATGAGAATGAGAACATACATGGAAAAGAAAATATAATTTTGTTATAATTATTGAGYTTTACAGTAATGGGTAAAAGTGCCTGTAAATGACTAGAAATACTTACCTTAGATATTTCACTGAAGTCTAGAGATGGTTAATATCAAAAACAAAATCTGTCTTCATTATATACATGGCTGAYAGTAAGATCACCAGGAGGAATGAGTGTGTTCAAGTGTCTACACAGTCTTTCTGAAAGGACCACACACCCTCACACATGCAAACACACATACATGCATGCACATATATGYACACACAGAGAAATAAATTTTCATCCATGAGCTTACTCAGCAAGCTGTAGAAAAATAAATGCCTTCCTGGGCACTTCAAAGATGTAATGCTTCCCCTCAGGTAAATATTGAGTGTATATGAAACACAGAATGAATTCAGAAAAATACAACCATTAGACGAAAGCTATTAATTTACATTATAAATTCTCTTCCCCTTTTCCCAACGTGTTAAAACAATGCTAACACTACAACCAAGTCCATGCAAGTTCAAACTGCTGCAGAAAAGGCTGATGTGCTCTCTGTTCCTTTTCTTCTTGATTGATCRTGTGGCTTCATGATGAGCAGTTTCACTATAGGATGATCCAGAGGAAAAAGGAAAACCAAATTTAAAAAGAAAAAATTTAGAAAGAATAGTTTACTGTCCACTCTGCCAGCTGAATCAACTCACACTGAAGATGAACAGTAATTGGATTCAGTATAAATGAAGCGGCAGAAGCCCATGCGTGGGACATGGAGCAAGGACTGCCGCTTTCAGAAGCAGCTTAATATTACAGCAACTCACAAAGTGAGCTCATATCCCGAGTTTTGCCTTGTCCGTATGTAAATATCACTGACTGATGTTTCTTTGACAACCAGACCCTTTCCCCTTGGGCCACCCTGGTTCAGAAATTTCTATTCCAACTCCTGTCTCCAAGAGAACTGTTTGCCTAGTTTGTGTAGAGGGACATCTGGGTGGAAATCACCTCACAGTGGCAGCCACCTAAATTAAATATCTACATGTGAGAGAGATGTCAATATAATCAGTGGAGAACAAGGACTTAATTCAGCTGCTTAAACTAAGATGCCTCTTCGAGCTGTTATGCAAACCCCAAAATAACTGCTCGGGGTTGGCAGATATAACGTAAGACCAATGGGAGATCCATACACGTCTGGAGAAGCAGCCAGGGACTCATAAAATATTCTGGGGTGCCTTGGATGTCACTGGATACCTCTGTAAGGACCATTGAGTGAGTTGATAGACTAGCTGACTATAATAGGAGCTTAGACACCTAACTCCCATGCGACTTAGACTCAGCTGTCAGTCTGTGAGCTGAAGTCAAMCCTCTCTGGCCAGCTTCAAGCTCACTTTCTGTACCACCTTCTGTAATCAAAGTCTCACTTTTGCATAATCTAGTCAAGCCATATAATGCTGCCGCCCCCTAGCTCAGTTTCTATAATTCACATCTCCAGAGCAACTGGATCCCAGCTTTTAGGCGCCACTAGCTCTCCTTYGCTATTTCTCACTGACCTTAGCTACAATATCACATCCACATCCGGGCTATCAAGCAAGCTATTRGATTATTTTATTATTTTTGTCTTTATAGTTGTTGGCTAGTAAGAAGAATTGAAGCAGATATTATTTAGTTCTGGTCATTTAATTTACAATTAGAAAACCTGCCACTGTGAATGGCTTCAAGAGACTTACAAGAAACTTACCTGATACCCTCCYGGCCAGGTACCCTATTGCACTCATGATCCCTCCTCATTCCTTTGGACTCAACTTATTTTTCCAGAATTAAAGCTGGATAAAAGGTAAGAATGAGCAACCT
>PTEX01000121.1:1687069-1720893 GCA_003342815.1 Eudromia elegans
TTTCTTACTGCATTTCAGTGCAGTGACACAGTGCAAAGAGACACAAAGTRCCTAAAACCACTTCACTCACCTTTTCTGTACAGTGGCATGAACTGTGATACTYCATCCTCTTCCACTGGAATTAAATGATAGAAGAAAAGAATATGCCGACCATACAAAGGCAGAGTAATATCTAGAAAGGTTCAGTCTCTCTCATTGTGCTCTTCTGATAGACTTACAGACTTGAGAGACTGGCAGTTTTTATTTCAGTTCCTCAAAGAAGAAAGGCCGGTCTAAGCTGCATGTTGGTGCGACTCCTCACCACCCGGACAACTCCTGCATTTTTGGAGCCAAGGGCAGTTTCAATCAAATGTGACAAAAAGGTACAAGCTCCAAAAACACTAAGCTCCCACAGATTACATTCAGATATGAAACAATCAATATTAGTGCCTGTGATAAWGAAATTTTATAAGAGGAACTTATCCACACTAAAAGCACTGGATAGTCCAAATGGGAGAAAGCTGCATGACTGCTCCAATCACAAGAAAAGTCCGTAGGAAAGCTCTCGGGTTATGGGATCCTGAAGACATTAGCCAGGAGCCATATAGGTCTATAGAAATGAGGTTTCCTGAACTTTGCTGCAGTCCTGACTTTTCAGTCCTGACTTCATTRCTGAGACTTGGTAATATCACATCCTAACTCCCTAATTTGTGCAGTCCCTCTTAGTGCAGTGGGATTGCTCCCAACTTCAGATGGCCACGGCCAGCAGAATTTGCTTTACTGGTGATGGGTTTGTTAGGTGCAATGGAAAGAACAACATCAGCTCGCTGTGCGCTGACGACCACAGTCGGGTGTCGTGGCTTTTGTCTGCAGCTGAGTTGGGCTGATTGAAGCAATGAGTTATGGATGAGAGACTTCACTGTCTATTACAGATCCCCTGAGCCTCTCAGTCCTTCAAATCTTCTCCAGCATTAGCACTAGGCTGTCTTTTGCCAATGACACACAATGATAAAGTTTTATTATTATTGTAGACTTTTCCAATTTAGCATGCTCTCGGAGTCATTTTTGTGTGTAACTTTATGCCAACTGTGCATGTACACACAGTGTATGTGTAATTGTTTTGGATGATATAAGTTTCCATCAGAAAGAAGATAAGCTGAAATTACGAAATGCATTTTCATCAATGACCTCCTATTAGGCTCAAGAGTCACTGGGTTAAATGTCAATAATCTGATATCTAGCCTGTAGCAAAGCAATCTCCTCATTCACAGAATATCTACCGTTTTCCTGAGTACAAATCAGAGCAACTGTTTTTCCATTTATGAGATTTATACAGCCATTTAAAGAAATTTTTCTTGTGAAATCACTGATAATATCATACCAATAGTAAAGTGGATGGTTTGAATCAAATTTCCTCCTAGCTAGGCACTAGTGTTGTGGGTCAGCAGGAACTTCCAGAATATGCTGGCTTATAGAAGTAAAGACAAATATAGGCATATTAAACCTGTCTTTTTCCAAAGCATGATTCCAATCTCCCATAAAGGTTTTAGGTTACCTTGGAGGAGGAAGAAAAAAAATAGCTAAAGCAATCACAGCAGAATTGGAGAAGAACTTTGTAATCCCTCTGCCCAGTTATCTATTTTTAGAACTATTCTCACAAGTTCCCAAAGGAAAAAGGGGCAGCCAGGCCTCCCAGCAGCACACCACAGACGGTGAAATGGCTTGACTGGATGGCTGATGATTCCCATTCAATCCAGAGCCYGTTCCCTTCCTCCTGCTGATCACTGCCCCACAAGTATGAGACTCCTGCTGCTCATCACTCCTACTCTCCTATTTAAAAATTAAAAAATGTGCCCTTCCAGTGCCCTTTTGTACTAGTTCTGCCTTTGCTTGCCTTCTCGTTGTGGTGTGTGTAGTGGTCTCAGTGACCTCCACCCTTTTTTTTTGTTTTTCTTCACCTCTCTCAAAGATGTTATGAGAAACAGAGAGCACCACATGCATCTGACATCCTGAACTGACTCTGCTCTTCTACCTTAAGGATCACATTATCAAGCTGACAATGACTCTGCTGGCCTCTCTTTTGCCCCCTGGGATACAGCCCCATTTGAATTTTTTGCATTCATAAGCTTCCTATTACTCGCTCTCCAAAGTTCATCACATACAAAACTCTTCCCATTCTCACTCTGGGAGATATTAATCTTGTTTTGCAGAGCAAGTGAGTTCACTGATTACCATATAAAGCAGTCCCTCTTTTGAGCACAGCAGATAAATATTCCCAACATTTCTGTTAAASCTAACAATGAAAATACATTAGATCAGAATCAACTAGCACTCAACATCAGTCTCATTACAGTCTCAGAGCGGAGACAGAAGAGGACGTAGGAGAAGGATGGCTAAAAAAAACATGGATATTGATAATTAAAGGTCCYAGCTATGTCCCTTTTGCCATATAATGCTTTGTTACCCATTACGTTGCAATCAGAGGTGTGGGGAACATGTTAGTCCACACAAACTGGGATTACAGCCACGAGAGCACAAGAACTTTAATTAGCTCTGGTTCTAAATTTTAGCTATTGCTCTTACAATAATTGAAGGGTTCAATCAGATGTAAAGATATGTTTCCTCCTCCACCCACTGTGTGTATCCTCAGTACCTGAGTGCTCATGGTTTATTTCTTTCCAGTTGCGTTTTCAAATTGATTTCCATTTGTTTCATTTTCTCTTGACACATCAGAAAGCATCAATCACCTAATTAAAAAAGAGCTGCAAAATAATGATTAATTACTATCCGGAGCAAAAGAATGTGAAAGCTCCACAACAATTGAATACGTTCTGTGAAGGGGTGAATAATTCTCCAAGAAACAGGCATAACTAGCCACACCAGCATCACCCATTTGGGAGGCAGGGTTTAGAGAGCTACTTTTCTAATGATAAAATTTAACTTCAATGTTACAAAAAGGAATTGTGAAAATTCAGGAAAAGAAAGCTTAAAAAATCAGCTTTTTTTTTACGTTTATTAAAATGAGTCTTTAATTATACAATTGCATAATATTTTTCCACAAGAAAAATTGCCACATTCGGTAATACTAAAAGGACAATGCTTCACAAATGAGGCAGCTGCTCTGTGTTTCCTGTTAGCCTCCTTTTCCAGAATACAGTCCCATGCCTCATTTCCTGAGAATGATTCAAGCCCTACCCAAAAAATAAAATTTTTTTCCTTGATAGTATTTTTAGGACATCTAAAAGAGTCAGAAAATCTCACAAACATTAATGGATGGATGCATGCATGCTTRCAACACTTTCAGAGATATCTACTTTTTCAATTGTTTGCTGCACAGAAACACCATGTCTGCTTTATTCCAAATGGTCTTTTTGATAACAAGGGGAAGAAAGAGCCCTATATCACACGGCTGGTGCTTCAGGCCTGTGCATTTCAGTAGTCAAAGTTAAGGTAGCTCTTGTGGACCTCCCAGGTACAGCCTGTGTTTTGAATATAGAATTTGCAGAAAATGAGAGATCTGCTGTAAAAAAAATAGTGCCCAAAAAATCCAAAACAAGACAGAAAAGTGTATTTTGAAAATCCTAAAAACCCACAAAACATGACTCATTCATTTCTAAATATCAGTTACTACCATCACTTGCTCATGCAAGATGTTGGACCACAGACACTATAGGACTGAGATAATGTACTTTTTCATTCTCTTCCTGAAGACACCTGAACTTACTATATTCCAGCAACCGACAAACTCGCCTCTGGGCAAAGAATTCACCTAGCATATTCAAATACAGAAGTCTGACACTAATCAATTTAAAATTGTAACTCAGATTTGGAMCAAGATGAAATATAGAAAGAACAGGATTTGCTGAAGTGAAGCATGGGATGTTTAATAATGCCCATAAATAAAAMCTTTGTCTATGGAAAATTATGGATTTCTGTAAGGCTTTTGATTTCTGCAAAAGTATGTGAAACTGTTCTCTGAACAGACTTCTTTACAAAGTTCAGCCCTGTATACAGGTCCAGTTAGTTACATTAAAATATAAAGTCTTAAGAACTGAACTAAGTGGCAGATCCATAGCATAATGAATCTTGCCTCATCCCACAGTCCACMGTGCCTCATTAATTAGTATTTTCAGTCCAGTGCCCTTGGCTATGCTGTTAATTTTACAGGCTTTTGAGTAACTCCCCTGCACCAGTTGTGGACAGCAATGTATCTTCTGACGTGACACCGGGTTAAAAAACCTTGTGCAACACCGAGTTTCCAAAAGAATCCAATGTTCCCAGCTCAGCAGACAAGTTGTCTTTTGCTTTTCTAAACAAGATTTGGTATTCAAATGATGGGACTAAAGTATTGAGGCTTTCACTGTCTATTGAAATGACTGTGGTAGCTCRGAGTAGGATAAAGTTACTCTGTATTCTACAACCCAAGTTGTAGAATAGTCAGCAAGTTCATTGATCTTACRGGATACTTAAATGGATGGCGACTAGAAAGGGGACCAGAGAACGTGTGTTTGGCTAGGGTATCAAAATTTGTTGTGCTTCTAGATATAACTCCGCAAAAGGAAATCCCAATAGCAGTCCCAATAGCAACTAAGGACAAAATATATTCGTCAGTGATCTGCACTATCACTGTAAACCTTCTTTTAAATTCAATTTCTATATAGTATATAAAACACTACCCTTAAGCATTTCCTAAGTAACACAGCTTTAACTCTATCTAAGCATTGGTATTCCAACTGACAAAATACTCTGTGCCTAAATTTTCATAAATCATCTATAGTTGATTGTCCTCCAGAGTAGTTTTATCAGATCTGAAGTCACCAATTTTGAAATGTCATTTTACATAGTCATCATCCTTTGTTCCAGACAATCTCATTAAGCTCCAAGGGTTTGTCATATTGGATCCATGTTATATTTAGATTTTAGCTGTAGTACAAATGCCATTTTGGTAGAAAATGGCAACATTTCTTTCTTGTGTTTGAACAATTCATATGATTAAAAAAAAAAGAAATCTTCAACTCAAGCAACTCCTTAAAGACACATTGTGTAGGTTTTCTTACAGGTATACTACAGAAATGAATAATAGAAGATATTGACATATCATTAAAACATACTATTTCAAGATTCATTGTTTTCAATTTATTTTTTATATTCCCACAGATACTTTAAGGTAACACTGAAAATCAAAGACTAGATATCTAATTTAAATTTTTTATAAGGTCTTATTCTTAAACATATGCTAATTTTAATGTCTTCTGTACATTTCTAAGTGAGGTCTAAATAAATGATAATATAATTAAAATTACTTCATTTCATTTATACAATGATCTCATCTGTTTATTACTGCTATGCCATCGCAATAATACTGTATGATATTGTTTTAGCCAACTAACCTGACTTTTTAAATCTTTGTGGACTGCATTAAAATTTACATGTGAAGGGTAGAGTCTGATTACAGCTAGTGTTGTAAATTTGAGGTAATCRTTTGAGTGACAGTGAAGTTTAACTGTTTAACAAAGTAACCAATATAGCTGTAAGAAAAAGTCCAAATAAAATAATGAAGAATACAATATAAGCAAAGCATGACAAGAACTGRGAAAAGCCTAGCTGCTTAAAGCCCATTTCCCTTCTCCATAGTATTATTAGAAAAATCTGAGAGTCAGTTCCATGATTTTATCTCACACATCAACCATCTGACTAAAATATATATATGGGCCTTGATGTCTGACTCAAATGAGGCTATTCTTGTACCCTCATGCAGGGAACACAAGCTCCATGGGGGTGAATATCTAAAACAGAATGGGAAGTGAAGTGATCCATCAGTACACGGGCATGGTGCAAGGATGGATAGCCTAAAAAGAAAGGGTCACAATAACTCCAGAAGTCCTACACTGATCTACGCAATGACAGACATCATATATGCCATTAAATAGGGCAGCATTTAAAAGAATACACTGCACAGGGTTTCTCATTATTCATTAGGGCTGAATCCCCATTCATCCTCCTTTTTAAGCCATTCTGAATCTGCCSTACAGAATCTTTTACAGGGAAATAACAATAAACTCTCTTATCAACAGCTTGTTGTAATAGATACAATACATGGGGTACTGAGATCAAAAAGAGCATGAAAAGCATTTCTGCCAACATTGTACAAAATATTGAACATCTGCTATATCTGGGATCCTGGGAGCTGTAATTATAATTTTTGAAATCTGCACACAAGAGTTATAAATATTAGAACTGTAGCCTGTGAAAGCCATGAAATATTTAAGTTGTTTGGCAGGCTTAAGAAAAACTCATAAACTTAATTTAAGCAGCCAAACACTGTATTTTTACAGATTTTACATCTTTCATGTCATTAGTCATATAAATTAAAGCAACCACGGAGCAGCGCAGAAGTTGCACCAGCAAGTCCTGTGGGTAAAAAAAAAGGTCAGCCTGTGATTTAAGACTTTCACCAACATTTCACCCTTCCACTTAGCCTGTATTTCAATCCTCGTATTAAATTTGTCATAGGTATTTTTAAAGCATCCATTATTCTATTGTCTATTAAATCCCAATAGTGTGCTTGATGCTATACACAATTATAAACATAGGGTGCCAGCTTCACCAGGCTTTGAATTCAGGCTAGCAATGCAAAGTAGTCCTTAACCTCTCCTATTTATCTTGTCCAGCAAGGTTAACAACTGTTTTGAGCTATTGGTGGGACACTCAGAGTCTTGTCCACCATTCCTGCTCTGAAGAACAGTGAAGGAATGTATGCAATATCCAAAGGGTGATTTAAATTTAAGGCAGGGCAGGTAACTTACAAAGATCAGTGATGAAAGGCAATGAGGAAGGAGCCTAGGTAGTTTGGCAGGAAACAAGAAAAACGCACCACATTTGAAGTGTATCATGAACAAAAACAAGAGAGGAGGAGGAATAGGAAGTGGAAAGGAATAAAGTGGCTCATGGGGACTTTTCAGTTTGTTACAGTCTTCTAAACTTGTTCAGACATATCAGAAATATGCTGGATGAAGATGAATAAAATAATAACTGAGTTTAAAATAGTAACAGCCAAATTCACAGAAGCAAAAGTATGAAAAGACCCAAAGGCAAATTCTCACTCGTACACTGTCTCCTCCACTCATTAGATATCCATATGCTACTAGCGAAAATGTAGCTCAAAAAATGGATTTAGGGATCGCTAAGTACACTACCAAGAGTGAAGAAGTTAACCTGAAAAGAAACAYGGAAAACAACCTAAGGATGAGGGGCCAAATTTTACTCTCCATAAATCTGGCATCCAGTGGACACCGCTGCTCTCTGAACACGACACTCATCTGACATCACAGATGTTACAGGTGATTAGTGTAGGGGTAACAAAGGAGAATGTGTCTCACGGAGCACAAATTTATACAACACATGCACAGAATTTCTCCTTTGAACTACTGAACTATGAGTAAACAAATACAACTCCACCCTTGACTCACCTAATAAAACATGCATCTAAGCACCCAATGCCATRTTTCTATGAGCTGTTAGGGTAGCTATTAGTTAAGTTAATGAACCTAATTATGATCTCACTTATACATATTTTACACGAGCATTACATGCAGCAAAGTCATTCATGAGCTACACCTTTGTGCTGCAGCGCCAGCAGATTCTCTGTGCAAAGGTAGCACCTGAGATAGRTATACTATAGATATGCTGATAGGTATACTGAGATAGGTAGGCCTGAGACAGGTGTAGTGTAACCAAAAAGGGATCACTGTGGTTTAGAGGCTCTCATGAAAAGTCTTCTCCYAGCTGCTATTTTAGGATCTGAGAAAAAAGATGTGCCTTGAAATWCCCCCATGCTGCAAGGTTCCAGGCTTCTTGTTTCAGGCTGATGGTTCTGAGAGGGATACTCTCATTATTTAACTTGATGCACCTACGTTAGGCTCCTGTCTAACTTATTTTTAACTAAAGAGAGAGTTTCAGAAGGGAGGTGACTTGACATGCTCTCTGGAGTGCTTATCTTCTACCGATTAACAGGAAACCTGGTGTCTGATGAAGGTTCAGAACTTAGTGGAGCATTGCCTTCCACCCCATGAGCGGCCCCAGCGTGCACAGTGTGACTACAAACCCGAACTCCTACTCTATCCCCAAGAAATTCACATGCTAAACAGCAGCCAATATATTAAGGATCGCGGTGTGACTAAGCCACACACAAAGTATTTTGCAAGAATTTTGTTGAAACTAGCCAATTCAAACCCCCTAATTTAAACAAGAGTCACTATCATCTGCTTCATTTATCACAGACGTGTTTAACACATTTTTCTTTGCATTACAGAATACAGAACAAGGAGCTTCCACCATTCTAATTTCCATTATGCAAGATGGAAAGGAGATTTCCTGACATTCTCAACACAGACAATTTTATGAATAATCATATGGCTGATATACAACTGGTTAGGAGAACAGGCATGCCGCTGACACACACACATATACATCCAACCAGTGATGAAAGCCACAGTAAGAAGTAATTCCTCTCTTTGTCATYATGATCCTCATTCAATCTTCTTAAGTCCTTTCTCCAATGACTTTCTCCCATTCCACCAGTTGCAGTTTAACTGAGAGGGAATGTATAAGAAGAAGAATGCACTTTACATTTTGTTCTTCCCTACTTTTTCCTCACAGTATAAAAGAATCTAAAAGAACTAGGAGTAATTAYAAGGTCTTTGCAATTCCATATCTTTTTTTCTTGATTAATTAAGGTTTTCTTAATTAAGAGGTCAAGCTCACTAGTCATTCTGTGAAGTGGCAAGGAGACAAAGCCATTTAAGACTAAATGTCTTAAACTAGTACGTCGTACCATTGCATCTGTATAAACATGGACCACTGCTGAGTTCTTACCTTGGCTTTTGTGCTGATAAATGTCTTCAACAACATTTTGAATAAAAACCAAGATAAAAAATCATATTTCTATTAGATAAGCAATAGCACATTTCTAATATATTTATAAGARTAGGAATAGAAAATGGCTCAAAATAACAAAGAATCCTTCCAATTTTCTGTCTAAAAGTTCAAAAGAAGATGGAATCATCAATATAAGGGTTTTTTCAGACAACATTACAGTGTTTTATTTCAAAAATGAGAARTCAGTATTTGTAGAAAATGAATTTCTGAGTTTTGCCACAGACATAAACTGACAACAGATGTCAGTGTCACTCACCTCTAAATCTTAATAATTTTTTCATTTCATCTATATTTCTACAGCATTGTCACAAGATAGTTATGCAGTACCAGGTGTTTGCAAATACAGATTTTAGGATGACTGGATACACCCTCAAATGTACAGAGCAAACTTATATTAACCTTAATAGTGTCTCTGAATTCTAGGGAAGAAGGGAACATTCTCCAGGTACCCACTTAGGCTGCTCATAATTATATATTTTGTTTTAATAGTAAACTAAGACAAGGTTATTTATGCTCAGTTTAACAATGCAGGAGCTACTGAGGCATTGCTTCTTGGTGTAGAATTAACTCGAACTGCAGCGATTAGAGTATGAGGCCCACTTSAACTCAGAATTCAGCACTGGCCACATTTTAGGTTGCTGATATTTCTGCATTACTATAATTTCTAAAATGAAAAAAAAAAAATCTCAGAGGATACTTTACACTATATTAATTGCAATACTGCAAGTTTGCAGTATTATACTGCAATACTGCAGTTTGAAAGCTGGCTGGTTTGGTGGGACYGAAGGGTAGTGGTGGAACATATTTTGGCAGGCTGTAACAAGCAAAGTACTCCAAGGGTCAATATTAGGGCCCATATTTTTCAAAATCTTCACTAAAGACCCAGATGATGACACAGGAATGCACCCTTGGTAAATATGCAGATGATATGAAATTTAGGAAGAGTGGCTAACATGGTGAAAGGATGAACTTTAACTCACAGGGACCTTGAGAAACCTGAAGACTGGACCAAGCTAGAGCTAATGAAGTAAGGAAAACTGCAAGGTTCTGCACTTGGAGTGGAACAAACCCGTGCATGAACACGGACCAAGACAGAACTCGCTGATAGGCAGTCCTGCTGAAGACAAAGGGGGACTTAATTTTGCAACAGATCCCACTCATAGAAGMCAACAGCATAGTCTCATTGTGAATAAAGCAAATTGTGCTCTCAGCTGCCCTTGGAGGAGTGTGCCTGCAGTGCTCCCCTCCACGCAGCTCTGAGATAGAGATGCTGCAGAGATTGGTATATGTGCTTGTTCAGTCTGCTAAAGAGGAGACCACGGGGTAATCTAAAAACAGCCCACAATTTCCTGAAAAGCAGAAGACAGTGGAGCCAAACTATTTTTGTCAGTGGTGGACATTAACAAAGACCAAGAGCTACAGACTGTGGCTTGGGAGATTCAAGATGGAGAGGGCAAGAGGGGGCAGGTTCCCCAGAGCAGTTATGGCATCTCCACCATCACAGATCCTCAGGACTCAGTCATCTAAAGCCACATCTGACCTGATCCAGCGCTGGTTATAGTCACATAGTCTCCTGTTGAGCAGGAGGTTGCACTAGATGACCTCCAAAGACCCCCTCCAACCAACATTTTTATGATTCTGTGRCTGTCACAGTTGCTATTGAGACTGTTGAAAGGGTAATCAGAGATGAAGACTGCGAACACTCCCAGAGAATTTGGTGAAAACAACTTCTTAATCTATCTTTAGTTACCAAACACAGAAATGTCAATTAGAGCTGAGGGGGATAGGAACAAGAAGAAAAAGYATTTTCTTCCACTAGCAGGTCCAGATAAAAAAAGAACCTCATTTATATACTCTGTACCAATATGCTGGAGTCTCTGCAAGGACCTTGAGCATATGCACAGCATGTCTGTATACCTGAGATCTCATACTACTGTATGAGATTCAGAGATGTACTGATTCAGAGAGAGATATTCTTAGTCATGACATGGCCTCAAGAGTTCAAAATGTCAATCTAGATAGGACAGGGAGGAGAGCGATGGTAAGTTGACTAACAGCAGAGATGGAAAATCCTTTACGTACCCAAGGCTCCCCAAAAGAGCCATTTGTGGCACATAGGAAGCAAACAAAAAAAAAATGCAGGCAAATGCACATGCGACCCTCTGTGTGACCAGAACAGATTGAACACAGGAAATGGTTTTAAGTGCCCAAACTGCCTGACTCCACATGGTGCCATCAAAAGCTTTTTCATTTTTACCCAAATCAATGTTACCATTTTTTTTTCTGTAAAAATCAATATGGAAAACAGGAGCAAGGGTAGATGGAGATGCAGCTACTTATAATTTAACCATCACAAGACAGGATGACTGTAGGAACTTCACATTATTGGCTTCAACAGCTAAAACAATATCCAAAAACACCCTGCAGATATGGGATATTAAGAAGAGATAGAGAAAAATTCTGTTACTGCACATGTGTTAAAACACTGATACTTCATTTATTTTAATTTATAATCTCTATTTTTCCCAGCCCTGTATCTAAATGCCTAATATCCAGTTTCACCAAATAAATCTTTCCTTCTTGTTCTCTACCTGTTATCAGGCAGCAAAGTCACCCTAAGTAAATGCTCAGCGAGACTCTATCCTCTGAGCCCATAAATGGGGGTTCACTTGTTGCTGGACTGCAGAGTTAGTATGAGAGCTTATGCAGCAAAGTTTGGGGAAATAAGTAGCTGCAAAAAACGGAAAGCTGCTGCACAAACTGCAGACCTATGGTTTGATGGAAATACACTCTCAAAATCCATTTTAAGATATCCTTTCAAAGACATTTGTCATAAACCTTAATAATATTTATATTGGGAATGGTCTCCCAACCTAGTCCTCCAGAAAATCCATATTCTCCATATTGATTTTTCTAGAAAATATTTTAAATCTTTTGGAGAAGAAATCTGTATTAGCTTCCCTTTGCTAAAAGTCTTCCCTTCTGATTTCCAGGAGTGCTGAATAGGATGAAGATAGATTTATCAAGAACCATCTAGAATCTATAGGTTTCCCCTAGAAAAACCAGCCAGTGAAATACATCAGTAGAGAGCACCACATAGCCACAGCAGTACAGCTGCAAAATACCTACAACTAAATGGGAGCAGTGTCAATCCTTTTAAGAAAGGATTTTCTTTAAGAAATACTTTTTAAGAAACCCAGTTTGACTCAATTAAAGGGCAGACTCTTTTTTCCCCATTATAGTAGCACATCCTCTTGATATTTTCAACAAATTTCAGAGAATGACTCTGAATATATAATCAAAAGATCCAAATCATGAGAAATTTTCCTGTCACATCCCAATGATTCTGAATTGAATCACACAATTTTGGATTGAGATACCCAGAATAAAGTGTGAAAAACAKTTTTCACCATCACTGGCTTGTGGTTGGTTCAGAAAAGCTTGCTGCAATTTACCCAGTGTCTGACTTTGGATGAACTATCCAAATTCTCCAGATGACTTCCCCATTAGAGGAATGGTRTTGCAAATCTACGTGTCTGAATAAGGTTATTCAAGAAGCACCAGATTTTGATAACAAAATCCTTTGTGATGATTACGTAATAGCCAGCATTTGTTCAAACACTTTTAATAGACTCTTTTTATCACATGCAGAAAGAATTTCAGTGCTAGTTCAGTCTCCTGTTTCATTCTGTCATGAATCACTTTGTAGAGACATTTAGAAGTCAATAATCCACTGTAGCTTTGATGACAGGTGATTAATTTCTACATTTTAGAGACATAATAAGATTTAGCAATAAAAAGGCCTTGAAGTAACCTACCAAACAGCTTTAATCTCAGCCTTGGGACTGTTGCTAAATATGAATGCTTGTACACAAATTTAGATGATTTAAGTTAGTAGATTTTATTGCAGACTCCTTGCCTTTTCATATTAATCTTGCTTTACAATCAGGCTATCTATACAATCTATTTATGCTGAATATTGTTTCCAACACAATACTTGGGGGAGGAGAGTCAAATTATTTACCCACAAGGGCTATATTCTTCTGAAAACTTGTTTTACATGTTTCTATTATGTGGCTTACCAACACTCTCTGCACAGCAAGGTTAGGTGGGTAAAAAAAACCAAACTAGCAGACAGAGTTACACAACTAGACAGTACCTGACTGCAGAACCACGCAGAGCCCTAAGGGCTTAATCCATCACACAGTGAAACCAGTGGGAGTATTTTGTTGACTTCAGTCGGCAGATCAGTGTTACAGACATCCTTGAATAAAAGCAGAACTTGCGAGCTCTCCAAGCATGTTTTGGGGAAAATAAGCTACAGCTATATAGATCCTGACCCAGCTTTCTTGAGGTCTCCAAACATTGTTGGGATTCTTTTGTTTCTGAAATGACTTTTTCATTGAGAATAGTACCTAAGAAAGCAGAAATTAAATATATTTTTTAAAATGTCAGCCTCATGCATTTCCTTTATTCATATTCATTCATATTCAGGAATGCTTCACTTTTCTCCTCCAAATGCTGCACTCTGGTTTTATTTGTTTGTTTGTTTGTCTGTGGGTTTTGTGGGGTTTTTTTTAATCTATAAGGCATTAAATCTTCACCAAAATTCTCTTAGACAGAAATCTCCAGATAAATTCACAAAACTGTTCTATAAGCTATTTCCTCCAGAGAGCAGAAAGGACAAAGCTGCTACATGTGACTTAGAAAACCCATTTGCTAGTTCTTAATTGTAAAGACTTTCCTAGAGTACATGGGGGCCTAAGTTGCTTAGTTTAAATTACTATTTGCTGGTGATCATATACTTTCCTGTGGGAGAAAAAAAAAAAAAAAAGGAAAAAACAAAGCAAAGCAGACTAACAGCACAACAGCCCTGCCAGCTGGGAACGCAAATCAAGTCGGGGGCTCCATTGTCCTTGCTTTTTGCCAGCTTTGAAGAGATCAGTGCCTGCAATTATAGATGACAGCAGAAGAAATGAATTTCTCATATCTGTGGRCAGCATTAAAATATCCAAGAATATTGTAAGGATTCTGCTGCTGCCACATACTCTAGGAATGTGAAAGCACTAGTTAGAAATGAACAGGTTCTTCTCAGAAGAAGCCAGCAACCTCTCTTTTTTCTCTCTCAACACCCGAAGATGCAGACAGGTAAATCTTCCAGCCCCTGGAAATGTGCCTTTTCAAATACTATTCAGGAAAGTCCTCAAGTTAAAGGAAAGGAGAAAAGACAGCAACAGCACCTCACTCCTACCACAAGTCTTTGGGAAGGAGGAACAGGAGGCTTAGCAATAATGACAAATGATGTTTTATCAAAGACAAATGGTGGCAATATTGCTATTCAACAGCATCTATTAAGCAGCCATTTGAATTTTAARCTCATTTAATGTAAAGGAGTTTTCAATGTCAGGACATGTGTGTGAAGGTGCTTAGGACAAGTGCTCGATGTGGGGGCAATCAGTGGGATGGGTGATAGGGATCAGTGGTGACAAGGAAGACAGAAGGAAATCTGTGTGGTTGTAATCTGGGGCTAAATACAAAATGGCAGATCCAGGAGCACTTCCATGCTTCAACTGCATTCCAGACCTGGGTACGCCATGAGTACTTCTGTTTTCTCTTTCCCCATCAACCTTTGTCTCTATTGAAAGCTCACCCAGGCACCCTAATTGGAAAGAAGTGTGATACGCTCTGAGATTGTCTCCAGTTTAGAGGAGCAGAAACTAGGACAAAGGTTTAAACAAAAGATAAATACACCTCCCAAGTTTCTTCATAGACTTTCTGGTTTATAAATTCTTTTAGTTGTAGTTTTTTGGCTTTCCACCTATGGCCACTGAGAACATAGTATTTTATTTTCTCACATTTTTCTTCTTAAGAGAAATGAAAACTAAAATCTGCTTATACATGTATAAATACAAGAAACTGATCCTTAAGAAAAGCACTGATTATCTTATGTGTTATGCTAAAAGCATTTTTTTCCTTTAAGTTCACTCTTTCAGAATACAATTTTGCAGTGCAGGTTTTCCAGTATTTATATTTCAGCAGAGGAAGGAGCTGCTTCTCTATGTAAAGTAGCAAAATTGTGTGTGAGGACAAACACATAGTAAGGAAATGAATCATAGCCAGAGCGTGGACAGTTGAGGCAGATTAGACCCATCAGAGAGCGCATGGCAGGGTGAGGTACTGCGGTGGAGCTGCCAGCGTTACCGAGCACTGGAAGAGTTACGACATTTATGCATTTTCATTTCTACAGGTGGGGACCTCAAATCATTCCATGTGTTAGGCTTTCCGTATCTCTAATCTAGTCTTGCTGAAGCACAGTTGATATACTTCTGACTTGTCAAAAAGAGGCACAAGGCACGCTTAAATCTATTCATGCTCCTAACATGAGACATTAAGTTTGAACTACTTGCGAAGTCAACAGTTACTTCAGGATATGTTATGTCCTGAGCAACACGTTATATTTTCAGTTTCCAGAATGAACGTCTCTGTATAAACTATGCTCGTTAGTCGTTTTGTGTATTTCTTATGTAGAGCTCCAGCATGAAATAGATTATTTGAATTACTGTGCAAGGGCCTTCCTTATCGATTACTCTTCTGAATCAGGTGATTCACGACACAAATTGCCCAAACATTCATTTTTTTAGATCTGAGAGATTAAAACCTGTCATTTGCTCAAGAAAAAGGAGAAACAAAATATTTTTCTTAGCTGCTAGAAATACAGCATGTCCCATACCACTGAAATATTTTTTTTTCCCCAATGAAAAAGACTAACCATGCAAAATAAACCAATAACCTGTTAGTTCATTTTCCGAGGACTTGCAGCAGTTTCTGGAATTCCAACCAGAACCTTAATATAGGCACTCCCAGCTCAAAGGAAGAGACTCTGCTCGCTGYCATAGCTCTCTCTCAAATTATATACCTTCTGCAACCAAATCTGCATCAGGATCATCCGTCAAGTTTAATTTATAGGGCATTCTTAGTAAAACACCTAAACAGCCTTTGCTCAAGCCCTCATGGAAAAACAAGCAGCAAGAAAATAGGTTTCAAAAGATGAAGTGATAGAGACTTAGTTTCAGCAGCTCAGTTTCAAGCAAGTTTTCAGCAAGTCAGTAGAAAAGTGTAATCCTCACCAATGTGCTAATTAAGAATATTTGATATCTGGGCTACTAAAACATTGTTAAACACCTGTGCCATCATAAGTATTTATTTCTATTATACATTGTTCCTATTAGCCATACCTCTTTGCTGAGCTCAGCACATCCATTCTAGACTCCTTCTACTATGGACAGCTAAACTGTGTGCCATAAGATCTCGGTACCTATAACATGGGGACTATGATGGTGTCTATGAGGGCAAGCAAGGAATTTACTAATCTACTCACTCTGTTTTCTTTCACAGAAAAATAAATACAGAAACATCTTTCCCCAGAACTTTTCAGTCAAAGAAGTAACAATATCAGGTAAGGTATGCTTTGGAATGATGAACAAACTTGGCTTTGCAAGTTTATCTGACGTGATAATCAATGTTTGCGGTCTTGCTGTTTCTAACAAAAAATGTCCCAAAATATTTTAAAACATTTGCTTAAAGAAAATGTATTTAGATGTCCTCATTCCACCCTCCAGTCACATCTATTTACTTAACAAAAGAAAATGACAGTACATTCCTAGTCCTAACAAGCTGGCATTCCCACCGAGTTTTCAGGGAAATATCATACTGAGACTTTGCCATCTTGAGACCTGAAGCAATTGGCCTTGCATTTTAAAAGACACTGTCTAGCTAAGAGACCAAATTCATCTGCTGGATGTCAAAAAGATGCATTTTAATTCTCTTTGCCATAAATTTTACTCTAAAAATATTTTTCCTAATAAAGGATTACATCACCATAGGCACATCCGCCTGACTAAATTTTTTTTACAAGAGATTATTTTTCAGGAAAATTTCCAGTCCTCTGCATTSCAAAACGTGACTTCTGTTTTGAGAATCATGCCAGCAAGTCCACCTTTGAGGCTGAGCTTGTTTTCTGGCACCTTGCATGGGAGAGCTGGGTGCTGCGCAGTAGGCSTACTGATCCTGCAGGGCAATTCCATCACAGATAAGCCAATATCTGCTCACAAATGACATGGTGGGTCAAGCAGCCCTGCAGCATGCTGATGGCACCTCTGTCTGGGGAACAAAGCCTAGCTGTGCAGGGCCTGGTTGCTCAGAACAACACAGGGATGTTCATACAGCCTCTATATGGCAAAGAGGCACGTGGAAAGAGGACTTAGGAGTGACCAGGAAAAGGCTCCATGGTCATAAAGAAGCACCCTGCATTCAGCACAACTAACCAGCCCACTTTTTTGGGAGAGTACGAGGCAAATCACACTTCCATGAAGAGAAACACCAAGTCCTCCATTAGGAGARGCACAAGAAGCACACAAGGTTTGTATTTCAACAAGTGCTGCAAACCCTACGGTAGAAAATACTGCCCATAAAAAGGTCATTGTGGTTCTCTGCACACTACTGTGTTTGGCATATCCAAACTAACTGCTCTATCATCACCCATGACAATACAAATCACAAGTACAGAGACCTTATGTCTCTAAACATTCAATTAATACATCCATACTACTGAATGAAAGAAGCGACTGAAATGGGAGCTGAAGTGAAATGAGGCACTGATTATAGAATATCCTATTTTAGGGTGGATTCTGTCACAAAGGCATGCAATGTATCAACCTGCCCACATTAGCAAGCTTTTGCAAACAACGACTCCATACTTAGTGTATTGCTGCCTGCCCATCGAGTATTACTTGCCAGGGGGTAAGTAATAAAAATGAGTAGGTTAAATGGCAAATCTCCCACAGAATCCAGCATTTTCAGGATTTTATTCAAATTGCCACCTTATCAATTTTCTTATTCTTATTTCTACTTACCTTGCAATCTTTTTTTTTCCAAAATGAATTTACTTTAATTCCTGATGATATTTGAACTACTGTTAGATTCTTAGACTTTGTATTGGGTACATAAACATATTTTCATAATTTAATATTGTCTATGGAATTATGTATTTTCACACTTTCAGATGCACCAGAAGTCCATGGTAAAAGATTTTGTTTTACAGAATATAGTTTATATTTCTTATATGAGTTACATGAGTTATTATAGCTCATATATGCATTTCGCTTGTGAATTACAACAAACAACCAGTTATTAAAAGCTGGATTTCTAGAAGGACGTAGTAAAAGAATTTTAAGAATCTAAAAGATTTTTTAAAAAAATCACTTAGATAATGTAGCAGACTAGATCACCTAGAAGAATATAGCTTTTATATGCTGAGAAATTGATATATGAAGAAATATAATATGTACAACTGCTGCTGAAGTAAACAACAGTAGTTTCTCTGCAGGCCAAGTACAGAAAAGCTAATCTTAGCAAGATGTGCAAGACTAAAGAACAGGCACCAGGGTCACACATCTTATTAAAATCAGTATTTTAAAAACTGCTTGCTTAAAACGTTTACCTTGACACTGTAAATTATCTTTAATACCAAGCCAGCTATTATTCAGGCGACCTCTATTTCAAGCAGCTAAATCCCAGATACATGATTGATTTTTGGTCTTCCTTATTCAAATTAAAATACGAAGCAAAAAATAAAGTTTCAATACATATAAAATTTATGCTTGCAGAGACAGACTATGGTGAAATTCAGCCAGCTTCATTTTGTGCTGAAGCAGAGCAGAAGATTGGTCAAGATATGTTTTGAAGGGACCTTCACCAACAGATAACMTATCTGGCTATAATCAGTGATTTGCTCTCATTTCAGTTTTGCTTAGTGCAACTCACAGCTTTAGAGTTATTTCTGATTTGATGACATCATTTAACGCAAAGCTATTTTCTGTACTTTCGACCTTTGAGATATAACTATCTTCTCAGGAATTTTTTTCAAAGTTAACAATCACAAACAGAGAATGTAGGATTCTTGTAGGATCTGTTAATTTAGTAATAAGAATTAGTGATGTGAAAATACCTTGATTTCAATTTTTTGGTCACATATTGTCTCATTTTTTTCTTAATGAATACAAAATATGCTGTCCCTATCCTAAAGCATTTACAATTAATAAGATTCAGAGACTAAAACATGKCTCCCTAAAGTCATTGAAAGTTTCCACCATGACTTCAATAGTTATAACTGTACCTCAATTTGGGGCATGCTAGAAACTTGTAAGGAAAATGCAAATATTACATAGCCATTATAAAAGAGTACATGTCTAAGCAATGAAGCTGCTTTACGTGATAATACAGCAAAAAGATTACTCAGATATAACCAAAACAGAATAAAAATTCATCAACCATGACAGTTAGCTGGAAAGGTTGGTTATCTTCCCTTTCCACTCAGAACAAATGATTTTAGTAAAAAGAAAAAATAATAATGAGAATAAAAGATAGGTGAGCAACCTAAGAATCATTATATATTTGTACATTCTAAAAAGGTTTATTTTTTTTCCTCTGGTTGTTAATATTGAGCTCTTCATGTTCACCAATAAAACTTCAGTAATATCAGCACTAAAGTTTCATTTTACCTGTCAGCAGATAAGTAACAGTTTAGTAATGCCTCAGGGTGATTGATGGCAAAGTAGCAAAAAAATAACTAGTCCTATAAACCCTATTTACAACATCTAAGAAGAACCTTGAAAAGATAATACTATGGATTACCTTTGTGTTATTTTCTATACTCGTTATAAAATTTGTCACAGGGTCTTTAATTGTCTCATTTGCCATTTTTTACGGTCTTTGTCATGACGATAAGTTTTCACATAATTCAGCTTCTGCTAGGTAGCTTCAGATTCCACATCAGGAGTCYGAACGCTTTAGAGGTGCTGCAACATGATCGTCAGACTCTTCAACCCTTGCTTGCTTAGTGATAAAATTGTGATTTGTGAAAGAGGAGCCACCAGAGGCTTGATGACCTCAAATAAGAGGCTCTTCCCTACCTGCTATTTTCACAACCTTCTTATTTCTCTTTTTTCTCTTCTTGTCTTATTTTCTCTCCTGGTATGGTCCCTCAGCAGACAGCTAATTAAATCACAGARGAGCCAGGTCTGAGTGTCCCGTTTTGTGGTAGTATGAGCCCAATATTTTTTAGAGTAGCCTCCAAAACAGGAGTTTTCTCAATAACCAAGTGGATCATAAAGTAATCCTCTTTCTCTTTTAATGAAATCTTAGCCCCTTAAAGGAAGCTAAAGAAATGGGAATCACGAAATAACCTAGAGGCTCAGAAAGACAAGAAAATAACCTATTTTTTTAATCTGTGTCATCATTTTTAAGTCAGTTCCAAGTTGTTTTGGGGTCTCTATCTGATTCATAATTTTTTAATATTTATGGCTGGCAATGCAGAAGATGATTGAAAAGGGTTGGTACTCAAAATCTTGTATTCCAGTGAAGACATTCACGGCCGCTAGTGCAGCCTCAGGGAATCTTCCTTAGAGGCTGTCTGGCAAGGCTCATGAAAAATGCTTTCTACCTTCTCCAGCTGGCTCCGTGACTCTGCTTCGTCCTAGAAAATTGTGACTTGGCCTCAGCTGCGCTCACATTTGTCACATTTTGCCTACRTGATACCAATATGCTGCTTGGATATAAAACCTTTAGTGCTTAAGAAAGTCTAAATGGTACCTAACAACATACCACKTTACTTATACTGATGACTACAAATGCATTTAATTGTTCAGGTGCTTCCTCCCTTAGTCAACCAGCCATAGACAATCCAGAGTATCACAAAAAGCACAAGGATAAAGGAAGTTTTGCTCTTTGGCACAATCAAACTCTCCTTAGTTTAAGTAAAACTTGGCTCTACAGGAGTCTTGAGGCCCTCCCAGGAGCACAAAATGACTTCAGCAGAAAGAAAAACCACTTTTCTMTTTTTTTAGTCAAGTGCGAATTTTTTCCACTGACTTAATTTTTCTGACATAGACACACTTACAAAATACACAATGAGTATGTATGAATAAAACACACAAACCTTGCAGAACAAAATGTTCCCTTACCTTGACTTCTCCTTTTGAAAAATTATAACACAAAAGATATATGGTAGCTGTTAGTCAGTACCAATTATTGTGCTGAATACTGTGATAATGAACCTGGACATATCTACATATCTGCAGTAGATTTGCTAATCACTGAAAAAGAAGCCAGTTAAAATAGTGTCTGAAATGATATGTAGAATTATTCCCCAGGAAATCTGGCTCCTGGGTGGAGATTTTCTCTAACTGATAGCGTCAATGTTTCTGGTAGCAGACAATAGGAACAATACTGTAAAGAGAATAAACTCAGGATAAGGCTCTTTCCCTTCCCACACTCTGTGTCTTCTCCTGTGTTTTTGGCGTCAAAGTAAATGGTTGAAACAGATACAATTATTGTGCAAATTCCACAGCTTCTAATATCTCAAGTCAGAGAGGCACCACACACAGTCTTTGCCTCACCTTCCAAGATCTTACATGGAAGCAAGCCAGAGCAGAAATTGCAGCTGTGCAATGAAGTCGAAAAATCCATTCCTTTGGAAAAGGCAGGAGACACAAGAACAGGTTGCATTAGAGGCAGAGGCACGTTACTGTTCAGTCTAGTGTGTGGCCAACCCCCTTGTTAGCCCTTGTGTGAATTAGAGTTCCAGAGTTCCCACTCCTGAGGAAAAAATTCAGAGTATGAAAACAAGAAAGTAACATCTCCAGCAACGAAGCACATCTGTGTTTGACACACTGCTTTCGGCTTAATTTTGTAGGCTTTGGATAGGTATGATAACAATAATAAAATAATTATAATATTCCATAAAAAAAAGAACAGGCTAGGGATGAGTACCTGACTTTTGGTGCACTTTTGCTGTTGCATATATGTTGCAGGCAGGAAAGTACCAAGTGTCATTCCTTCCTCTCCTATGCTTGCTAATAGCACCACAAGTAGCCCAGTGATGGGGAAGGCCGTGAGGATGGAATGGATCAAAAATAAGCCTCTAACAGGAAATGTTTTATGACTCATTTTCATGATCCACTACTTGTATCAAAGTAGTGCCAGCTCTTCAAGACACTTATAAGACAGTAGAAAAATGTACAACCTGCACTCTAAATTTTAATTAAAAACGGGCTGTCATTATAACCATGGACATGCAGTAAATATACCTTCATGGTATAAATGAGTCARTGAGTTCAATGGAAAATAAGAATGATCAGTCCCCTGAACAATCAAATCATCATAGATATATTTTGGATTCCATTTTATTCACTTGTTTTAGCTCCACAGTAGAAAGACACTAAATGGCTTTTCTCATTTCCCTCAGCTTACGAATAAGCAGATGGAGACAGCAAACAATGTGGCTGTGGCAACACTCTATKACTAAAGGATGAAGCAGATAAGAAAATATGTTGTTAACTTTGYGTTATGCTGTCTCTTGTATTTCAAGAATATGTGCTTCAGTACAACATGTGCAGCCTGATACACAAACCCTGAAGCCTCAGGGAAAGTKTGTAGGGATCTGAGAATCATGTAATATTTTCAAGAGGTATTACTATAAATATACAAAACTCAGAGAATCTGTGAGTATAGATTGTGAAATTAGAGACAAACCRAGAATCCCTGTGCTTGCCCATCTTCCTATTTATACTGCTAGAAAGAAGCAGAAATACAGAGTTATAGTGGTATAGAAACAATGTGTATGTGAGACCAGAGTCTGATGTACACTTTGCTTAAGATGATAATTGAGAGATTGGAACAAGAGATATCCACGATCCAGAGATACCAAAGAGTATCTATATTTGGATTTTTTTTTTTCCAAAATAAAGCAGAAATGCCATGATCTTAGATCAGCATCTACTAACAAAAAACTCTGTGAAGGAATTTGTGAAGCAGAAAGGAAATGTACAGTATTTGGCTGCCAAAAGAAGTTTAGGAAACTCCTTCAAAAGCAGGAAGGAAGCAAAGGCTCCTCGTCTTTTATTCTTACTCTGTGTTTCCAAACACATACTAAACTTGGAAGTTACAAAGATGAAAGAAGTCCTTATTGTGACAAGCAGCAAAGTACATACATTCTCTTTCTCAAGAGCTGACTTTAAGGACAGTTGTGTTGCCTATTTCTTGCCTATCTTTACTGTAGAAACTGCACTTGGAGTGTGCTCAGATAAAAGGTAACAAACAATGCAGAAAGACTACTAAGACAAAAATGAAAACAGCAAAAAAAGGAAAAGAATAACCTGTAGATAATGAAGAAAATGTATGCATGTGTCTCATTCTTGAGAATTAGAAAGAAAATTGAAAAAAAAATATAGCTTTGTTTTAGTTTATATTTGACATTGTTAGGTTTTTCTTTAGCGATGTGCATTCAGCAGTAGCCTATCGAGGCAATTATTCAGCTAATGCCTTATCTTGAGCAGCGCCTCAAATTCTTAGTTCATTATTTTTCTTTCCAGAAATAAGGTAGGAGTTTTACTTCATTGTACATTTCAAATTAGCAGGCTTTTACTGTACAGTAATAGGTCTGTTTAGCACTGAATGTTTAAGGAGCAAAAAAAAGAAGAAAAAAAAGGGGAGAAAAAAACACAAAGAAAATGTATTTGAAGTGGYACAATGAAGCATTGTTCTTTTAGTGTCATTGAACAAGGGCCAACCACACCATTCAGAGGTAAATGCAGAGCTCTGACATTTAACTCTGATGTTACAGAAAGATGTTTCCAGAGTCACATGTTCAGTAACTGCATCACATTTACAATTGTCTTTGAAGTTTTAATCTCAGTTCATGCTACTAAATCACCATGAAGGTTTATTTTTAACTTGTTACATAAAGTGTTTTTAAAAAATTCAAGGAAACATCTCTGAGCATGCAATATGTCAAAGTGAAAGCTGCTAATTGTATAACTTCAGTATGCTGATTTTTAAAATTGGCTTTTTGAAGTTTTATGTGAGAAAGAAATGCTTCTTTTTTCAGCAGTTTTCAGATTTTATTTTTAAATTGTGTTAAGGGAAACAGGAATTTTAAGTATATCTATTGTGAAGTATAAATAAGACTAGAATAGATGGTCCCACACAGCCTATTTTTCCTGATAAAATTCTGAAAAAATATGACGTTATAAACATAATGGATAATGTACTATCCTCAAAATTTCTAACACATTCTAGTATCACAGAATATAGTTAAAAAAAATATATGTTTTCCTTTACTGCATATACATCTTAGCCTAATGAATTTCATTTGTGTTCGGTGTTCGCTGTTGTATCATAGTTTGAACAGAACCAGTTGCAACCTGCTGTGACAGGGATTACTGTGTGTTGCTACCCAAACTTGACCACATCTAACACTTCTACTGAACTTCTTAATGTGTAGTCACCAGTATCACTGCTGCTTACGCGTAATTTCTCCACCTAATAAAAAAGCCTCCCACTCCTCTCTGCTGGTATGGCTTTATGCTTTCATCTCTAATATCACCAAACAGCATTTGTTGTCACCACTTTTTCTTCCCAACCCATGCTAGACCTCTAAATTGCTCTCTGATGAAACTCCTTCCTCATGGCCTCCCTTTCCTCCTGGACACAGTTCAAACTCAGCCTTTCTTCAACTCTCAGCTTTCTTCACGTAATCATATCTTCCCTTGATCACCCATACACCTTTTTCTCCTCCTCATTCTTCTTCATCTCTACGGTCTGATTTTCAGTCTTTCACTTTTGGGTTAGAGAAGGGTTGTACTGGTACTTTTACCAAATTCCATGATGATTCCGTACTGTTCATTTACAGATCTTTCCAATACTGTTCCCTCAGTGTCTTGCTGTCAGTTCAGTTCGGCAGATCTAAACCAGTTTTASTCCCTTACTAGTAAAACTAGTAGTTTTACTGTTCCTTTCTCAATCTCTCAGAAGACTCCAGTGTAAACTCCAAATGTTGTATTTGTCACTCAGGTAAAAGTTTTACATTAGATTTACCAGATTTCTGGGCATATTTCTTTTTATTCACACATCTGTCAGTATTTCCTGGCAGTCACATCCTGACGAGTTTTGCTTATTGCAGCAGCCCTTTTCCTTCACAAATTTTGGCCCGCTCAAGCTATGTTCACTCACAGTGCAAAGACCCCTTTTCTAGCCTGTTGTTTTTACCGTATTACCTCTTTTTCAGAATCCCTCCCTGAATTCTTTCCTCTCAGCTGCGTCAAACCTGCCGATYTCTGATTTCGCTAGCCAGGCCCTTCATGGTCCCAGGCCCCCATGCTATTATTTCCCACTCAGCTGCAGACCATCACCTSCCAGCTCCAGCCAGCAAAMAATGCCCATGCCCATCACTCATTTSTTGCATCCTCAGATGCTTTTTTTCTGGGCTACCCTTCATGGCTGGTAGCTCTCTGTAAACATCCACCTTCAAATCCATTTACTCCAAGGCCTGTGAGAGACCTGGCAGCAGTTCTGTTGGTAGTGCTGGCAATACTTATCAACATCCTGACTTATTGTTTCCTTCTACTCCCTCATCTGTCTATATCAATCTGTTGKTTTTTTCCCTTTGATTCAGAACTTGTTGTATCAGTGCCGAACTTTCCTGTTCTGATTTTGCACAGCACCTGGTGCACTTGGGACATGGCTCACAGCAAGGGCYTCCATGCACTACTGCAATTAAAATAATGCTTTTTCACACCTAAGGGAATGAGTTTCAGTTTTAATTCTTACATTGGCTATGAGATTATAAGTATCCTATTTTCGGTTTAAAAAAGAGACATGCTACCTTCTCCATACAGGAAAACAGATTAAAATATCTGTCTTTCARTATAACATTCTATATTGGCAGGCCATCCTACCTGTTAAATCTGTAGGAATGCTAAGGGAAGCTGTAAGATACCAAATGGTGCTGATTTAGATGAACAAGTGTATCAGTCACTGAGGAAYGGGCTCACTGATCTTTATCTCTGCAGAAGTATTAAGTCGCACGCTGTTATATAACACACACTATTAAATGGTTTCCATTCAGCTTGGTGCCAAATGGATTCTGTGGAAATAGTTTTCTCWGAAACAAACTGTGTGCAAGAGCACCACCTAAAGCAGACTTGTCAGATTTATTTCGCAGTTGATTAGATCACGCACTCTCTTGATGGAAATAAGCATCAGYGGGTCATAATGAAAGAACAGATTTTTAAATCTGAAAGATGATAATAGGAGCATCCCTTCTCAATAAGGATGCTAACATGGCAGTAGACATGCTGGAAACATGGACCCAGGTATGAAAATAAACGCAGACTCAGCTCAGTGGAGAGCATTAAGTTTGAGTTGAGAAACTTGCTGAAGGTCTCAAAGGAAAAAAAGTACAACTATTCCCTGTGTTGGCAGGGCCACAGGAAAAAACAAAGGATTTGCCTGACTCATTAAATCASTCAGATTATTTTCATGTAGATTGAGTTGTTATCTTTTCATTAATTCAACACAAGAAACTGCGTGGAGAGATGGTCAGGCCCAGGGACAGGGATCATTTATTCACAAGGATAGAGAGAAGAAAAGGCAGTATATTGTCTATTTATTTACAGCAAGTGTTTTAGGATATTTTCTTTTTATGAAAAGAGCCCTAACAAGATTAAAGTTAATTGCAGATTCACAAAGATTTTGATCAAAACTACAGCATTAATATTTTCTCATTTATTGACTAAAATCTAATAGCGATTTGCTATTAGAGGATGTATAGGAATAAAACTAATTATATTAGTAATTATTGTGAACAGGCATTTACTCTGAAACATGAGGAGGTGAAGTCTTAGAGTTACTTTTTCCAAGAGTATGATGTATATGAAAATTTWAAAAAATGGAATAAACTGAGGAAAGGTATTTTCCACTTGCACTTTCTATATAAAAAATTACTGAAAGGAAGCACGTCCAARGAAATGGTTAATAAAAGTACTGTTACCACAGTATTTTCATTCAGGAGCTCATATCTCGCAGAAAGGTAGACCTAAATAGCTGTAAATCTGATGAAGAAGTTAATTATGAAGGAAAAGGGCCAAAAAGTGAGAAGGAGAAGAAGAAATATCATTGGTTTGACAACGATGGCTGCCAGAAACAGCTTGCAAATCATGAAACTATGCAGGGACGAAAAGTTGACTCTAAATTATGGTGAGACTAGGTCTCTAAATCACTGGGGAGCAAAATKATTTCARTAGACCTTTAATTTTCAGTTATTGAAAGTCAACATCATGGCAAGAAGCTGCAATGTTTTACAGCAGACCATCATGAAAGTATTTTATTTTTTCATTTCCCAAAAATGTATGAAATTTTCAAACACAAGTGAAAATCAATCATCTCACCAATCATACCAAAAGCAGCTCCCTTCCCAAGTGAGATATGGATTAGCAGAATAATGAAGGAGATGCACAAACTTATCAACACAGAATATCTTGCACTTCTGTTGTATCTTCTTTTTCTAGGCACTCCCAAGTGTTGGCCTGGTCATTAATCCTGAACGATTTAGCAAAGCCAGGAGTAGAATCATAGCAAATTATGATTAATTAAAACTAACAAGCAAGCAAGTCTCTTTCTAAATGCAGGATCTTCTTCATAGTCAGGTTTATTGCCAACTTTTGCACTAGAACAAACAATAGTCACCTGATWAAGTCTTTGGATGAGTTCCAGCTTTCACAGTATCACATAGGGTGAAATTCTTTATATTTTCCAGCATTTTCCAGCTTATCTCCAGATCTGTAGAATCTTACCTAGAATTAAGTTTCTAGACCCAAAAGTGAATGAACTCCATTAAACATCTCAAAAGTGCAAGCAAAGAAACTACCTTCTGCTCAGAAAATTCAAATGATAAGCACAAGAGTATAGCTAAAATCTGTCTTATTTCTACCATTTAGACAAAAATCTCAGGACCGTGAACATCTGGAAACAAAACATCAAAATCCTTCCATGACAATAGGCTACCAACTATATTCTTGCATTCTTGCAAGTTTTCCCTGTCATAGTCAACAATAAAAGAGCTGAAGACAGCAGGGCTGTCCATCTTCAAGATCTAGCTTGATCCCTGAAATTGTGGTTATGTCAGTAAATAAATTACAGCCAACTTAAAGTCTTTAAAGTCTTTGTTTTTCTACATGATTTTCCATTTTGTCTGTTATCATAGTTCCTGCCAAAGTTCTAGCCTGTGTCAACTATCTATCTCCCAGATAAAATGTATAAATAAGAAGCATTTCCTAAGAAGCAATTTCTGCAGTATAACAGTATTTTGGTTATGGTAATCCTTTTTTTTTTTTTTTTTTTTTTTTTTTGGCAGAGGAGAAAGGAGAGAAAATGCTAAAGATACCAAATTAGTTTAATATTTTGGGATTAAATGACACTAAATAAATGACACTAAGTAAATGACACTAAAATGTAAAAGTCAGATTTAAGCAGTAAATCTTGCAGATCTTGTTCATGTTAACCTGCCAAAATACTCTGCTGGCTTGCTCTAGAAAGACCTTTCAAGCCAAGCTGAAAGATAAGCCTTTGTATGGATGTAGTCTTTGTCCAGATTGGTTGACCAGATTGACAAAAGAGAATTTTGGAGTCACATACACTGCCCAGATTGGGAAAAAAAAAATCAAAACAAAACAGCGACCTTCAGATGTCTTTAATCATTCCTTTTTTTTTTAATATAAAAACAATTTCTATTACTAAATAGGACTGGATTTTTAGTTGTGACTAGAGTTGTGCAAGTGATATTTTTGCTTTATGGGTTCAGGCCCTAAGATTTTCTTCTCCTAGTTTTCTGTCTTTTAACATTTTTGTTTTAAGTATTTTGAAAATTGGAAACATGTTTTTACTGTAAAATTCTGAAATGGAAAAAYGATTTATAATAAAAAGAGCAATATTTGTTTATATTTTCTCTATTTAAAAAWTTTTATTCACATTTTATTCATTAACTTTGAGTTACACTAAGGGAGAGATTAAATATYTGGTTTCAAGAAGAGTAATCCTGCATGCAAATATTCAGAAAGGGTAGCAGAAATTCAACACAAAATGCAGCATCTGAACACATAAATAACAATTCTTCATCTAAATGTGTATGAGAACCTACAGTCAGGAAAACACATTTACACAATCTGTAGTCTATGTTTATTTCTATCAACCACATCACAATTGTAGAGTGTATTAAAGGGTTCAGGCTAATCTTTGTTCAGTTTTAACTTATAGAGATCTGAACATTTGTTTTAGGAAACATAATAAAATGCGCTACAAGAATTTGGTAAACCTAAAGAGGGTGAAAAATGACAAAATAAGATATCTAAAATAAAAGCAAAGGCTTTATAGGCAAAACTTTTTGTGATCTACCAATTCCGTTCTGTAAAGTGAAACTGCAGCAGTCTAATTCCTTCCCTAATCTATGCATAAATATGAAGGAGGGATCGCCCTAACAAAATCATKCTTTCAGATTCTATATCCCTCCACTGGATGTAAGGGCTCTTCAAAGAGGATAACCCTAATGCAAATTGTGGTAATTCTGGACCTAGTTCAAGAGACTGAGCCAGGCATGATTAGTACCATAAGGCTGCACCTACAGAACATCTTGTTCAAGCAATATTAGAAATATTAAGGCAGGAAGACACAGTATGTACAAGAAAGTACAAGCACAGTGATTTTAGGAAGGCTGACACTGATAGGAATGAAATGTAACACAACTATTGATTCCAGTTCTGTAATTCTTTTATGGATGTGCATAATAAAATTTCACAAGTTAAATCCACTTCCTCAGATWTGGAAATCTCTATGAAAATTAAAAAATCCATAATGGAAAATAATATTGTAGTTTCTCATAATTTGCAAACAGATCTTAAATAGTCAGCAAAATGAATTTCAACATTTATGCTAAGATGTTTTTAAAGCTTCAAAGACAAATAATCATAATAAAAAATGCTCTTTTAATCTACAAAATAAGCACATTTGATTTTAATTATATGGATAATGACCAAGCAAGTACATCAGGCACATCCCTTCCAAGCGATAATGAAAGGCACAGAGGAGCAAACAATATCCCTGAGAATAGACCAACACATTTTGACTCTAAAGATGACTCCAGTAATGAAAATCCGTCTTTTGCAAATGACTCATCTTCTGAGGACTGCACTGAAGATGCTGAAATTCAGGATGATGCATGTGAAAATAAAATTATCAATATGAAGATGAGGAACAGCAGTCTATCACTAGAGTTGTTTGATAATAATGAAATTGAGGAAACAGCTAGTGGTACTGAAACAAATGAAAGCAGAGGAAATATCCATGAATCAGTAACTATTTCTTTAAACGAAAGAGGAAGAGATAGTAGACAGCGAGGAAATCTACCAGGCAATGATGTTTCTGACTCACTCATAAACTGAAAACCAAAAAGATTAAATAGAAAAAAAATAAAAGAACAAAATAAATAAATTTTGCTTATGAACAACTGTTAGCACACTGTGCTCATGTACAAGTAACTGTTTATTGGTGTTACTCCTACACCAAGAGAGGAGCAGAAGATGGTGAGTGGATGAGAGGTGTAGGTGTTTAGAGCCTCCTGGTATTTGGCTCTTCATCTTTCCTAAAATTAAGATTCAGGTTGACTATACAAGGAAATAATCTTCTGCTTCTCTTAATCTTCACATTAGCTGAAGATGCTAGCAGCAGCCCTGATGAAAATGAGCCTGATGTAACACCGCCACAGGAAACTAATGATCATAATGAATCCATTTGCTGCTGAAGTGCAAAGAGGCAAACACATAAATCTGTTTATAAAACAAAAACAAACAATGAAAAACTAGAGGAAGATGAGTTATCAGGCCAAACAAGTGTTTGTGTTTTTCTTGTCTTCATACTTTATACGCTTACTTGTGGCCTTTTTTTCCCTTCTCTGAATAAATCAAAATCTTCATAAATCATCTTTAATTTTTTTTCAGCTGTTTGTAGTCCTTACTGTCATGCCTCCACAGATCTCCAGAGATGTACAATTTCTACTAGCTCTGTGCAATTTTCACTGTGCAACTGGAGATTAATCTCTTCCATTCTGTCTAAGGATAGTCCGTGGTTAACTGAAATGTAATATAAGTTCCTGAAGCAGTTAGCATTCTGTCACACTTATTTTTAGAAGTTTATAAAATGACCGTAGATTATCATCTTTAACTGGGGTTTTCACTGAAGTTGTTATTTATAATATTCAAGTATTTTAGAACAAAATATCACCCCAAATTGTTCACTGAACTTTCTGACAGAATGTACCTCAAACTTTCAAAGGAACATTTGCCAACTTGTCTGGCAAACTTTGATCACCGTGCTGAAGCACTGGGTCATTTTAATTTTTCAAATATAAGTTTAGTTTGTTTTCAAATGCAATTTAGTTGTTTTTATTAATCCAATATGACAGAAATAAATAAAGATTAGCTTGATACAAGGCAAAACAAAAGGAAGAGAATGACAGGCAAGTGAGGAGTATCTAATAACATGTATGGAAACTGAAAAGGTACCAAAGAGAATTGCAAAGGCAAATTAAAACAATTAAAGATTACTGCTATAGCAAGAATTTTATCTGCAGGTCAAAAGAGGTTGATCAGGTTTATTATTTTCGCAAGAGGAAAGAGTAAAGGACTTGAATATTTGAATGTGTTTTGGATATAGAAGTCAAGGATAGGTCTCAGGTTATGGATGTAACGAACTAGCAGTTTAGAAAGTCAAGAAAGGCCAAGAATTTTGAAATTATAGATGAAGATGCAGCCGACGACAGTTGAAGCAGCAAAGATATCCAAGGGTATGAGAGCAACATATGAGTTAAAATTGTAGAGACCATCACAAAAACATGTGTCAAGCTTTATAACTGTGGGCATAAGCAACTACACTGGTTATTGTCCTCCGTGATGCAAGAAGAACAGAAAAGTCAGGTGGCCGGTGCAAATGTGGTGTTCAGTAGAGGTAGCTGGGAGAAGAGAGACAGAGAGGTGTGCGTGTAGCGGACAGGAGAAACTTACTTTCTCCAGTAAGATGAGAATAATAGAAAGTAATGGAAATGGTTAATACACATCATACAAAATTGCTGAGAAATGCAGGAAGACAGAAAGCCAGCAAAGACAGGACCAAAGATTGTGAAGACTGGGAATATGAAACATAAGAGATAATGGAGAAAGGTCAAAAATACTGAAAAAAAGGGAAAAAAACACCACCAAAAACAAACCAAAGCAAAATAACTAAAAAGGAGGGAGGACCTGGAAGGACCACTGTAGAAAGAGAGAAGTGTAGTACCAAAGATCTAGAGAGAAAACATTAGACCCAAGGTGGAAGAACTGACCATGTTTGTTCCTCTTCCCTTTTCTCTACATAACAAATTTTTTTATAAGATAACTGTCAGGTTCTTTACTCTGTTGTTTGAGGTTCCAAGGGGGAAAAATATGAAATGAAGATGGACCTTTTTTGGACCTTTTTTTCTGTCGCCTTAAAAATATCCAGGAACACAAAGAATGAGGAAAAAATCTCAATTAAGCTTTTCAAAATCTGTATGCATTGCATGAGAATGCAAAGAAAAAAAAAAGAATATTTCCAGAGAAGCAAAGAATTAGAGGCAGGTGGTCCTTTTTTAATTTTTTTTTTTAAAAAGATAGAACCTTGAACAATCATATGTAAAAACAGTGCTGAAAACTACCTCATTGCCACATTGTGAAGTTTACTATAATTCCAAGTATTATATGTATTTCAGTTCAGGTCAAAAACATTTTTAAGGTATCTTCTGTGATTCTTGGACAAACTTAGATGAATAAAGAATGAACTGGGTAGTTTTTGATACTACAGATGTGTAAAAAAATCAAAGAAAAATATCTTCCATCCGCTCCTTTGAGCTGTTAAAATGCCTCTAGGACTTTCCATTAGAAGACAGATGTCCCTTAGAAGGATCAGAAAACCATATTCCATTGGGAGCAATTTGATATCTGTATAAAATTGCCCCTTTTTAAAAAAAGCATCTGAGGAACAAGTTTAATATAAAAATGCATAAGATAAAAAGACCATTTGAGATCTATTAGCTTTGCAAAGACAAGCATGCAGGAATTATGTTTTATCTGAAATGCTGCAAATTATCTTACATTATCTAACCATCTTGGCTGTGTAATCAGGTACTTCCAAGGTTTCCAGGGTTTGTTTGACTATTCCAGGTGGTAAAAAAAGAACACAGGAAAGGTTACAGCTGCTTTACAGTTTTACAAAAGTACAAACAAGCAAAAAATATTCAGGATATTGATGAACACTGCTACTGAAAACCCTCTTTAATGTACAGAAGACTCGAGCAACAACTGAAAAGTGATACAGCTTTAGGAAGTGTTTATAAATAACGTATATTTATATATATATATATATGGATATATATAAGGAAAGATGTATCAATTCAGTATTCACAATTATATATATATATATATGTATATATAGATACGTTTAGGAGCAAAGGGCAAGAAGGGACCAGGTGGGTCATCAAGGCCAGACACCTGCAGCYGTGTGCAGCAGATGTTGGGTTCAGAGAGGTCTGCTGAGCATCTGCTCCAGAAGCCACCACACCCAACGGGCCATAGAACAGTTCCCCACCCCGTGGCATAAACWGCAAAGCTAAAGTGAAATCACAGGTATAATGTGTCACAGAAAGGGGATGAGATCCATGTGTTTCAGCTTTCTCCAAATAGCAAGGACAAATCTTATTTAAAAATCTACATGCTCCTAAGAAACTTATTATGAGAACAAGCTTACCCTGCCCAATAGCTGTAGTAACATTTTTAGAAGTACTAACATTTTCAAATCTAAAGTTTACATTTTTAAAAAGCATCCCTGCACTAGGACCCTCTGATTGCTTATCCCCTGCTTCACAGCTACATGAGAAGATGACTGTCTTCAAAGAGAAGAAGGAAGACTTCACTGGGGTTCCTCAGCAGACACACTGTTGTCACTATTTCACC
>PTEX01000121.1:1721065-1780051 GCA_003342815.1 Eudromia elegans
GGTGCAAAGCAACCTTTTGGTGGCACTTTGCTGATCTGTGTAAGAAAAGCTGTCTCAGCAATTACAACTTTGCCTCTCCAGGCTTCTGACTGTTAGAGAGATTTATCCTGGCTAACTTCAGCAATCTAGAAATTAAATATTTAGCCTGAGGTAGCCATCCAGAGTCTTCTCATTAGTTGTAAAGAGAAAAAGCACCTTCAGAGGGCAAATCATCCTAAAATGAATTGTAGGACAGGTCAGGCAGGGGATCTCCTGGAAGTGCCTAGTTCTTGCTCTGACCTTAGACAGAGTTCACATTGCTTTCTTAAGTGATCCTATTTTAGATGTTGTTTAATGCAACATGCAAAATGCAATGTTCAAAATATTTCAATATCTGATATGTGAAATATATAATATCTGTGAATTAATAGATATGAATATAATGTCTAGTATTTTCTAAGTTAAAAAAAAAATAGTATATTTTTTAAGGAAGTCCTTTTGAGGACCAAATTATTGGCCATTTACTTGATCCTACAGGTCACTTCCAAATTTGAGGAGAGTAGGAAGAGAGGAGTGATTCAGAGTCCTCTTCTGGAGGACGAATGTTTTTTTTATCTGCACACAGGTGCACACACACACACACACACACAYGTAGATGCAGTATCCCTGAACACAGAGGGCAGCTAGTTGCACTCAGCAAATACAAGAGTGCAGACAGTTTGGGCCATGTTTTTTTTTCAGCAACTACATTTCTAGGGGAGAGAGAAGAAAATGGGAAGAATTGCTCTAATTGCACTTTATTGGAATTAACCGTTGGCTCTCAAACACCTTTGAAAAGATGCACAGTCCTCTGAATTTCAGTGAGATGATATTTACCCCTTYCTCTTCCCTCAGCTAACAAAACCTTGCCACCTTCCCACCCATGTCGAAGGCCAGTRGCTGTTTTTGATTTCGTAGCGTCCTGAAATTTGGCATCACATGGCCAAGACTCTACACTGGAGCTCCCTCACTCAGGGTCACTGAAGCAGGAYTGGAAGAGAAACAGGAATTTCCCTCCTCCAAAGCCTTGCATCAGCCATCCTGCCACAATAGCACTTCAAAGGGAAGTTCTTCCTTCCCCTGCCAGGCCAGAGTCTACCCCCAGCAAGGCTGTGGAGCAGCTGGGCTGATTAAAGATTTCCCTGAAAGTACAGGAGACTGTGCAAAGAACCAAATGAAGCACTTTATTTATGCATTTTGATGCATGAATTAAAGAATATAGTAATACGTCTGGTCGCTAATCCTGGCCATATGAAGAAAAAAAAAAAACAGCAAACATTTCCCAGAGGAAGCTGAACGTCCTTTTACTTCTCCAGATAACAGTTCTTGTATTTCGCACCTCCTTCTCAAACCTGCTTCACAACAGATTCAAGCTAATTTAGATCAAAGCAAAGCTACAAAGAGGAAGCTCCTTATAGAGAAGAGCCCAAACTCTTTTTAAGACAACAGGGTTCCACAATTGGACATGAGGCCAGCAAAAGGATGCTGCCTCTTTAGACAGCAATTTTAACACATCCCTCTCTAATTATTCACATAAATTAAATTCTACAAGTGAAGAAAAGTTCATAAAAGTTGTACTTATTCATCTCAGAGGGAGATGTGGCATATGAATAGYGTCCATAACCTCAGAAGGTGAAACGTAGAAAATATCACAGGCAACTCCCACTTCAAGTTAACTGAACCAAAAAGAAAGGGAGAATCCTGTAGTGAAGGAGACTTGAAGGAGATCCTCCCTAATCGCCTCTTAATGGACCCACGGCTCTGACACAGGAAACAAATCAGGAAGGCTGAGGACATGCAATTTTTAATCACCTACATTTGCTATCAAATTCAGTAAGACTATAGGAGCAGAGAAAATGAGCTTGATCACAGTAGAAAATATGGTTCGTTGTTAAGAATATCCACGGAAGTCTATAAAATTCTGGAGCTCCAGACATGGCAAATCCATTGTGATTCCATAGTTATTTATTTGTCTCCAATGAGGAGAGCCATTATCAGCTGTAATCAATATATTTCATATGCATTTTTTTTTCTGTAGGATTTAGCAATACTAGATTTATAGTTTTAACCTGTTTAAAATACTTATTAGATTTTCAAGAGGTGAAATGGACTGGGCTTTGCTGGGAAAAGAAAAAAACAAAAATGAGAGAGAAAAKGAACCAGTAGCCCTTACCACATTACCACACTGTGTGTTAATGACCACCGTGTCAGARTGACATTGCAACTTGGAAAACTGAAGTTTAAAATTTCTTCATAATTTCTCTCCTAGAAAGGAACAGTGAAGCTTGCAAACAGGGCAACAGAAGGCAGCAAGAAGGTCTGTGGAATAAGCCACATAATTTGATACAAAAATAGCTGAGAGAATGAGAAAAACTCTATTAAGGCTAATTAGGAAGGKGTTTATCCAATGCCAAACCAACAGACCCATGCATACCTCCTTTTCCTTAAACCTTTCTGTCCAGAGGCATGAAAAAACACTACACTTGGATTTTCTCTGCCCAGAAAATCTGCACTAATAGACAGGGTACAACCCCTCATGAGGTTTCCAGGACATATGTGGTTTGCTCTTTTATTCCACTAAGCTTCCCAGTATAAAGGAATGCTGACAAAAGAGTACTTTATCCCGTAAAACTTCCTAAATCAACTCCTCAAACAGAAGCCGAGCAGCACAATCGATTTTTCTCCTTGCTGGCATCACTGCCTCTACGCTTCACCTTCTGCTAAAACAGAAATGTCGTGCAAAGTAAAATCACATTCTTGCCAGTGTAAAGTACATTCCAGTATAGTACCCACCCTAGTTTGAATATACACTAATGGTATGTTCTCATGTTAATATACATTAGTAATGTGTAATTCACTAGTGGGAACTGCAATCAGAATACATCTCTATATGCCTGTGCGTACCAGCACATTTTAGTTGTTTACAGCATGAAAAAAGCCTATCATGTTATACATATATATGTAATATTATATATTTTTATATATACTATTTATACACATTCTGTACATGGGCACATACGCATACACACATACACATATGTACACATACCATATGTGTACAATATATTTGTATAATTGCATCCATATTTAGACCGCATTGATGTACTCATATCATCACAAAGTTAAAAATGACCTCTCTACCAAATAACAGAGCTAAACAGATTTCCAGTGGATGTGGAGCCCAGTACGACACCAGAATTACAATGTTAGACGGAGATGAAAGTTCTCAGAAAGAGCTTTACCCTATAATTGGGCCAGTTACTGGTTCCTCTTCAGTGAGTTTCCTGACAGGAGCCCCTATCCTCCAAAGGTTTGTGCTCACAATTCCCGGCTTCAGCCTCCCCCTTCCTCTAATTGCCACCTTTCTTGCCTTGCAGATGGAAAGGCCGATTGCCAGGTGTGAGGGACAA
Source organism: Eudromia elegans (assembly GCA_003342815.1). NCBI lineage: Eukaryota > Metazoa > Chordata > Aves > Tinamiformes > Tinamidae > Eudromia > Eudromia elegans. Next base: position 1,724,494 of record PTEX01000121.1, read on the forward strand.
CAAGGATTTTCCCCATACTGTTGAACTGCTGCAGTTTTTCTACCTTTTTTCTACCCACTACTCAGTGCCCAGCAGGTCTGGTTTTGTTGCTATTGAAATGAACAGTGCTRCAACTTTCACTATTTCTACTGTGTTAGGAGAGGAGAAGGGCTCTCTCTGAGCATGCCATGGCCCAGACTTGCTGGTGAATCCTGATGAGGAAAATCTCTGCACACCCACAAGTGTTTACGTCTCATTTGGCCTCCTGTCTCAGCACCCCTTGGGACGGCTCAGCAAAAGTACAGCTGCCACTATATGCCACATTACAGGTTACTATTGCCAGGTGACGTCCGGCTTTGCCAGCAACCTTGGCTGGGTTTACACTAGGGACATTAACAGCTGTAAATACAGTTAGAGCATCCTCTTTTCACCCAGCAGCCATGTACACACTCAGGGCTGATTCTGCTTACTTTGTTGCATGCTTATTCTGAACTGTCAGAGGACAGTGAAGATTTTGTTTCGCTGGCATTGCCACTCTCAGCTAATTTCTAGAAGTTTTATTTAGTTTTTCAGATTTTAGAAGCAACAAGAGATTTCTTCTGTGTATGCATAGAGTTCATAGAGTAGCAAAATCCCCTGTTGGAGTCCATGTGCTTGTTACCCTGGGGAATCTAGCAGAAACTTGGGAAAAAAATTTCAGAAGCTTATCAGTGAAATGCACAAATTGCCCTCCCCATGCTTGATACATTTAACAGACCATTCCAAATTCTTTCAAAATTGGGTTAAATATATCAAGCGGTACCAAAATTAACACGGCATACTTTCCCAGCGCATAGCTAAGCAGTAAGTCAGAAAGGTCAGCAGTGAAGAAAAGAATTTCTAACAGTAAAATAATAAATTATGCCTAATGTGACACACAGTTAGCTACAAAGCTTCACAAAATTTTCTCCAAATATGCTATACGTGGTTTCCATTGCATGGATTTATTCTAATATGGTTAGAAGAGACATCAAAACTGGCCKTGCAGCTCAAAGCTAGGAGCAAACTTAACTATGAGGAGACTAGCGTCTCGCCATAATTAGCCCATCAAACAGGGAACACACTTGTCAGCCACCAAATGCATATACAATTATTCAGCAATGTTTAAAGGAGTAAAGGAATAAACATGATCAAAGAGCATCCAAGAATTAGGGATATATCATTTTAATCTCTGAAAATTGCACTACACATCAAATGCATGACAAATAGAATAAATAACAGACAAATTTGATTTATAAAGTTTGAATACCACCTAGGGGTTATGGTGACATCATGCAGCAGAAAGGAACCAGAATTTAAGATTAAATTTCACCTTCACAATTCACCAATTTTATTTTCTAGACTGCTGGAAAGTAAATTGAAATAGATCCTAAAAACACGTCTTTCACAGGGCTATATTTCATGTCCGTGTTTTCAGTAATATTTCAAATCCCATAGGATGGGTTTTTAAATTCTTACAGGAAGCCACACTCTGTCCTTGTAATTACAATGATTTGGTTATCTTCGCACTTCTTCATGCATATTTTTGGTGAACATTAAAGCTAGATATTAAAGCTAGATATTCTCCCTTCCTGCTGACACTTAGCAACAGTTGAACAAAGCTTTTCCTGGAGAATTTAAATACATGCAAATAAAAAGTGTGGATGGTTTCTGTTATTTGCTTCCTCATCTGCAGCAAGCAGTTCTTCAGTGTCCCACTCATTGTCTGCTCCAAGTGGCCGTCCCTCTCCACAGGTGGGATGAGCAAGGCCATCTCTAAGCGGACTTCACTGTCAGTTTTGAGGTATCATAGATTCACAGAATGCATAAGGTTGGAAGGGACCTGTAGAGGTCATCTAGTCCAACCCCCCTGCACACGCAGGGTCTCCTACAGCATGTGGCACAGGGTGATGTCCAGGCGGGTTTGGAAGATCTCCAAAGGAGGAGACTCCACCACCTCTCTGGGCAGCCTCTTCCAGGGCTCTGTCACCCTCACTGTTAAGGAATTTTTCCTTAAGATCCTGTGGAACTTTTGATGCATCAGTTTGTGGCTGTTTCCTCTAGTGCCCCCACTGAAAAGAGGTCAGCTGTATCAGCTGTATCCATGTGGGTATGGGAGCCCTCAGGATGACTGTCCTCGCTCTCAGGGGCTTGAGCTGTTCTGTTGCCTTAGATCCACTGCGACACATTCACACTAGCCAGGCATGGTGGTATTTGGTTATTTTTTTGAGTCACAGAAATCTAGGAAGAACAAAGAGAGACATTCTAGGCACAATCCAGCTCAGAAGCAGAAACCTGGCACACTCTGCCTGCTTGTTGTTACCTCTAAGTTAAAATAAAACAGTCAACAGGAGGGAGCAAGCCCGGACACTGACTGGTTTTTCCTCCCTCAAGCTAAGATTAAGATGAGAATGGCACCTCTCCCTGGTCATAGCAGGTACAGGGTGACCTGCTTGGCAGAGGCTGGTGCTGCATAGCTCTGGGTGGTAGCAGGAAGGAACAGGTGTCTTGTAAAAAGGAAGCCAATGGAGCAAGTAAGAACAATGTGGATGGGACAGTAGGATGGCACAATACTGCCTCTGTGCAGTGCCATCAACACAGTCTTGCAGGTGACGTTATGGACKGGCATATCCTGTATGAAGCTGCTATAAACTGTGCCAAAGACTGTGTGAAACTTTCTAAGGTAAAGGTCTGTGATTAAAAAGGCAACAAATTGCTCCYCCTAATCAATGCAGTCATGTAGCAAAACCCTATGTCAGCGAGGACCAGGACCTTCCTAAGACCATTTTCACTCAGACCCTCCCAAAAACACAAAGGCTTTTACAGTCCAAAGACAGGTTTTGGAATAAAAGCAGCAAGAATGACACAGAACAAAAATTAAGTGGTTGCTACGCCACCATCCCTCACGCTTACCAGCAGGATGGGTGATTTTCTTCAGGCTTGTTCTTGGTCTAGCAGCCTATGACAGCAAACTCACTGTGTCTTTCTAGGTCCTTCATCAAGTTTGGGGTGGGACTCGCGGGCTCACACCGGTGCTGCCCTGGCACCCGTGGGGCTGCAGCCAGGCCGGCCGCGTGCCCCCCACTCGTCACAGCAGCTCCCACAGCTCCTGCGACGCTGCCTGCCAAAATCCAGGGAAAAAAGAGCCGCCTTTTTGGCCAGTTATAAAAGGAAGATGGCACAGGCCGATGAAAAAACAGCAAGCAAACGCGTGCACCAGATGYCATCTATCACCCGTCTTCCCGAGCACAAGCAAATGACACTTCAGCTGCACTCCCGCTCCTCTCTGTAGCTCGTGGTGAGCCTCGGAGCTCACCGAAAACAGCTATTGATCGAGGCGCCTCTCGGATAGAGCCTTTTGAGCAGCTCTGTGCCATCATTCTTCCTGAAGATCAGAAAATATACAAAGCCGGGGGAGCTCAGGGGGACTCTGGACTTAACCCCAGCCAGGAGCAGCGCTGGCAATCTCTGCCTGAGCTGAATAAACCCGGGTGTACCTTGTGCAGATTCGCTTTGCTCTGCTAAAAGGTATATTTTTTATTGCTCAGCTACTCTCCACTAGATTAAGGTTTTTTATTACCTTCATCAGCTTGGTATCTGTCACTTTCAATTATACCAACTCATATTTAAGAATAATGCTAATTATTTCAATGTGTTTGCTGTAAATCTAGCCTGTGCTAACAGCTTCAATGCAAATCATTTATGACCTGAATTCTGAATTAAAAAAAAAAAAAAAGTGTTGTTTGTATTGCCATAGTGGTAAAAAAACTATGAGGATCAGATTGTCACTGCAGGAAAATTGCACTGAGCACATAAGAAGACTGGTTTTTGCATTTCAAATATCTTCCAAATAAGGAAAAAGATTAAAAACTGATTGAAATCATGATAGGTCTGTGTTATTTTTTCAAACTGTTCTTCTGAAGACATGCAAAAGTAAAGGGCAAGAAATACGAAAAAAAATCAACAAGAAACAKTATATATAATTTTCATAGAGTTTTGTTTTGTTCTAAATAAATATATGTAGTTATAAGCAGCATTTACTTCACAAATATTTCAGAAAATTCAAGGCTATTGAATTTAGAAAATAATTTATTCAGTCCTCTTCGGATTTTCAAAAGATATCTTAATTTAGGCTTAAACTCACTTTTCAATGCTAAATATACACTAGAAAAAAAGTTCCTTTAAATTGTGAAACCTGACAAAAAGTATATAGGTGGTTATCAATAGRATTCTGTTATCCCCTGCAAAATTAAAAACACAGAATCACAGAATCTTTAAGGTTGAAAGCGACCTGTAGAGATCATCCAGAGAAGATCTCCAGAGAAGGAGACTCCACARCCTCTCTGGGCAGCCTGTTCCAGGGCTCTGTCACCCTCACAGGAAAGAAGTTCTTCCTCACATGGAGATGAAACCTCCTGTGCCTCAGCTTWCAACCATTGCCCCTTGTCCTATCGCCAGCCACTGTAGAAAACAGTGTAGCCCTCTCCTCCCTCCAGTCATTCCTCAGGAATTTTTACAAACTGATTAGATCTCCTCTCATCCTTCTCTTCTCTTAAGCTAAACAGGCCCAGCTCATTTAACCTCTCCTCATACGGTAGATKCTCCAGTCCCTTGATCATCTTCATCGCTCATCTCTGAACCCTCTCTAGAAGCAACATGTCCCTCCTGTACTGGGCAGCCCAGAACTGCACCCARTACTCCAGGTGTGGCCTCACCAGGGCTGAGTAGAGGGACAGGATCCCCTCCCTGGACTGGACCTGCTGGCAACGCTTCTCCGGATGCAGGCCAGGATCCCATTGGCCCTCTTGGCTATCAATACGATAGCRTATTGATGCCTCATGGTTAACTTGTCAGTTGGAACTCCCAAGTCCCTCTCTGCAAAGCACAAGAATACTACTTGCATATACAGCTGAGGACCTCCTACCTATGATTTAGTTCAGAGCTTGGATTCTTGTTCTTGCTACCTTCACTTTATTATTCCTTCTTATCTAAAGAGTCTTTAGAAAAAGCTGATAATCAGTGAGAGGCAGGGAATCAGAACCAGGCTTCAGCCTTCCAAGACTAATATACAATCTAATTACTGTTGGACTAGAGAGATATGTTGCCTCTCTATAGCTCTGATGAATACAACATAATTTGCTGCAGATTTCAACTGGAGGACAGTAGACAATCCCTGCTGTACCTCACCTAGAGCATGAACGCTGAGAGTGAGTGATTTTATTTGGCCAAAAGTTAGTAAAAGCATTTAATTCATCATTTCAGGCTTAGAAAGTGCTGAACTCAAAACTACCATTTCCTGGGCAAGTCTACTTTTAACTAACAGAGAGACAACTTGACTTGAAACTGAAACCAAGATGCTGATCCTCAATCTTGGTGCCAGGAAAATAGAAAATAAGTAACCCTTTGATATGTAAAGCAATAACACAGTGTTTATTTGTCATAATTACTGAGGGACATACATCTGACRACATAATTACCTGAGGGATAGGGCACACTTCTGTATGGCTGTGTCATCATTTCTAAGATGTATGATCTGTTGTGGTGGAACTGATATACAGGGAACTCTTTTCTTCCTTTTTTTTTTCCCTTTTTTTCCTTTTATTTTCTTCTCYGTTTTTCATAGAAGAGTCTAAAAAATATTTTGTACTAACAGTCTTCTGAGTGAAAGAAGTGCACCACATACAGACCTGCATCTCTGACACACTCACATCTTTAGGATCTTGTTGTGTGTAAGGCACCTCATACGCTGCCACTTTTGGTAAAGTGCCTATTAAAACCATTCAAATATTCTTTTAAAAATATATGTTATGGTTTACCTTTTCATTTTGCACTTACGGCCCCAAATCTGCAAGGCAATTCCTTATGTCATTTTTAAGTATATATGATAAAGAAATATCAAATAAAAATCTGTGATGGAGACCTTAAATGGAGAAGTTTCAAGAATATATCTTGAAAATTAGCTTCACCTACTTCATGGGACAAGTCTTTTCACAAGGTTTTCTTAGTACCTCATTGCAGTGAGAAACTATAAATAATGTAGTGACCTCAGAAGAGTTGCTGTCTGGTCTTAGAMAGATTCTAGGTGATCTTGCCAGTATATAGTTGTTGAAGTCAGTCACTAAGTTCTCAATTCAGCCGTAGGAGAGGAGAAGAAGAGATCACATTTATCAGCCTGCTAAGAATATTTGCTCATGGACTTGCCCAGCAGTGTGTTCATCTAGATATAGCTCCTAAACACATCCCATMTAGCATGCTAAAACTAAGGAAAGCGCTGATATGTGTTCTAGATAGCAGAGCTTACATCTCATTGTGCTCATGACTCATTTTCAATGGTCAAATATGAATTTTAAAAAAGAAAAATTGGGTTCTAATCACATAAATATGTGACATTTCTGATTTTGTCTTCATTTATGATTCATTTCAAAGCTTTTATCACTAATTTGAAGGCAGGGGAAAAATTCTGTGATCCTGAGACCTCACTGAGCTCATTTTTCAGAGAACTTCTTTCTATTCTCTTTCTTCCTTCTTTACTGTCTTTTCTGTTTGTGTTCTGTTTCCCACTAACTTGTCTCTTCTTGAGTATATATGGATTGCTACTTGAGCTATAACTTTTCCTCCTCCTTTTCTTTATTTGCCTCACAGCCAATCAGCCTGTGAAAGCAATTCTACCCCTAGACCTACGCAAAATTACCAGAGTGATTAAGCTAGGTCCCAGTTTTGACCATCCATACAGAATCTCAAAAGACAGATGCTGAAAATTATCTTTGAGAATACCTGTAGAAAAATATTGATCATACAGATATTTGCGTACTTTCTGCATTAAATACAGAGAGGGGAGCTTTGAAAATTCTGGCATAGATTTCAGTTCTTTCTGAAGTAGTCTTAGATAAAATGCATTGTGCATGTGTTTCAGAACCCCACTTCAAACACTTGTGCCAGTGAAATGCTGCCATTTGAATTCTGAGCAAACAGTTGATCACCTGCTGAGCCCAATGTTAGGTCTAAAGTTTCCTGTCATTTAAAAGCAGTCTTCTGACTTAAATATAAAATCAGTGGCTTACACAGTGAATCATTATAAATCTCTTACAAGCTTTTAAATCAATCAGTCAAGCTTAGAAAGCAGTGATTTGGAGAATCATAGCTCTGAGGCTTTGGGGCTTTTCTGTGCAAGGGTAATAAATGTAAATGATTCTGTAGCTTGTAGGAAGAGCGGCTGGTTTCMTTTTTACCTCTTTAGGAGTACCCAGGTTTGGCTAAGGACAAATCTATATTGTTGGCTAAAGCTATTGGCTAAGGACAAAACTATATAAAATCTGTATTACTATATTATTTTCAAACTTTAGAAGAGATGGTGACATAAGAAAGCACATTTAATCGTAAGCCCTAGATTAACTATAAACCACAACTTAGCCATAAACCGTAACTTAATCATAAAACTTGATTTAAAATAATTATTTACTCAGAAGCTAAATTATTTTCTGGCTAATAATGAAGACTGGAAATTAAAAATGCTTTTCAATGAGCAGGTTGCTAGAAAACTGCTGTACCGGTGGCAAAAGAGAAGTCACCTAGAATTACAGTTGCTTTGCATTTTCCATAAATAAAGCACTGGTTTCGGCTTCTCGTAAGCTTGCCAAAGCTAAATCATCAAGACTATAATTTTCCATACCAGCTACTTGYCTCTGTCTGTTTATAGCTTGTTTGTTAGAGAAGAAGCAGTATTTGAGGAATGGACTTTGGAAGTTTGTCAGAACAAAAGTAGTGAGTTTAAAAATTATTTTATGCATGAAAACTACTTGACTCCAMTCATCTTCCACAGATTTTCCCACACAAGTTGAGGCTGCTCGCCAAGAATTGTTCTCTTCAGCTATCTTCACAGCTCCTAGTTTTGGATAGGTAACTGCATCCCTATGAGAACTGGTATAATGTTGTCTTTATTCTGTCCCTGTTTTCTTTTGTGTGTGCATATATGTACGTATATGGATGTGTTTATGTGTGCATTAAACATATATATGATTATGTATACAAAGAATATGGGAGAGAGCAGAACCTTGCTGTCCAGGCAGCAAATAGGGGAAGTGCTGTTCATTTTCTCCTGGCTTCTCCAATCTGGGTGAATTGAAACCTCCAGAGATAGAGGCATCTGGTCCTTTCCTGAGAAATACTGAGCTTTCTCTCTTGGGGAAGCTTCRGAAGTGCAGGGAAACAGTAGGAGGGCAGACTCCTGCGAGCAGCATGGGCTTGATTGCAGCAGGAGGGCAGGGATGGAAGTCCAAAGTAAAACCTTAGAGGGGAGAGGAAGCAGGAGATTTTGATTGCAACCGCAGGGATTGCACAGTGTTTGTGCAACTGTGTAAGGAAATTGAAGTTGGCTCTCTGGAAAGAAAAAAAATGGATGGGAGTTGAGGGGGAGGAAGGATGAGGTATCAACCTGGAAAGATGCACTGTGCAGAAAGAAATTTGTTTTTCCATCTTTTATTTAATGTGGTAGTACTCAAAATATGTAAAATTCTCTGTGAGAAGAATGGTTTTACTCCAGATTGCTTTTACACCATCCATCTTTACAGCATGTAAGCCCTGGCAGGTATTTTGACATGCTCACTACTGTCCTGGCCGTAGGCTCTGACCAAACTAAGGTCCTGCTACACTCCACGTCCACCAGCCTGAACCCGTGCTTTGATCTGGGATCCTCCTCTGTGCCTTCAGCTACTGGCAGAGATCTCTGCTCTAGCTGCCTATGTAAGGATCGTCCAGCTCCATCTCTGTAATACAAAACAAAGAGAAAGTTTTAAAGGAAACCGAGAGTCATTTTCCTCTTCTGAGCCSCTTAGATGTAGACCTTGAGGACTATACACTGTGCTGCATTCTTAACCAAGCCCAATGCTTCAGAAGGAAAAGAAGCATCAAGAATAAGAAATGCCAGAAACTTGTTTGTAGTCACAGATACTTTTTGTGATGTGGTGTTTGCAATTGTGTGAGGTAACCTGAGACCAGCCCACACTTACAACACAGGAAAAGTCATGCTGACTCAGAGCGATACTTCATCTGCTATAGTGAGCTCTCTTTGATAGCATCTGCTGTTGGCGGAATGAAGACACAAGAAACTCAATAGTGCACAGTTACAAAATTTCCTCTGGAAAGCAAGTTTTTCTGCCATGTCAGGCAATGTATGCTTTAAACTACAAAATGGATATGTATACACACTCTGAAACAAGGATGTTTTCCTATCAAACACATATACACATTCATTTCAGGCAAATGTGCTTTTAAGGCTGGGGTTTTTTTTGGTTTTTTTTTGTTTTTTTTTTTTTTTTTAACAACTAACACCAAGCTCCTGGCCCTACTAATCTCTTGTGCTAATGAGTTTCACATATTAATTATGCATTGTGGAACAGAATATTTCCTTTGATCCATTTTAAATGTTGCTCTTTGACTCGGTTGAAAGCTCCTTTGTTCTTGCACAGTGAGAGGGTTGATAGCAGGCAGCAACTCACCTGCACTTCTGCGGGCTTCAGTGGGATTAGGAGGTGCTCGGCCCTCCTGGCAAACTGGCTAATGCTGTGGATTTAGGAGGCTMCAAACAAATATCCTGGGTGAAAACAATTATGCTGTTAGGGATAATCCCTCATTTTCTTTTGTGATACTTGGGTCCTGCCTACTTGTGCACACAAGGGTTAGAGGCTATTCTTGCCCTTATTTCWATTAGCGCTTAATTTATGCTTAAAATTATCATGTACATTTATATAATATCCTKTTTGTTTGTTTGTTTTCSACATGACAAAGACTAGGTAGTCAAAGCGAAGAATATTTCTGGTGTTGATACTGGAAGTTTGGTCATTTTCAGATGGCCAAAGGTCCTTTTGTTCCTAACATATTATTCTGCTCTAGCAAGTTTTACCTAGAGTTCCCTGAGCTTTGTGCCTTTCCGCCTAGGCTARTGCATTAACATTTCTTTATTGAATTATATTTTTCATTCTTGTTAAACATAAAAAAAATTAAGAGCTTGCAGCAAACTAAATTCAGGTAGATATAACATCATAGGAGCAGTGTTTGAATAGAAACATGAATCAGGTAATAAATAGCTCTCTTTGATCATTGTTTTTAAAATCTCTTGAACCATACTTTGATTAGTTCTATTTAATATTTAACATCTGGTTAGTCAATTCCAATCTACAAGGCGCACTACTGGAAAAATTCTATGCTGACTAAATACATTTATAATACTACAAAGCTGACATGTAATTGATTTTAGTTCCCATAAAAGGATTATGGTAACTTTTCTTAATCCATATATTAGGGTCTCACGAAATCCAGTGAATTCACACCAGGGATACTGTGTTTATTTCTTATCAATATTTTATGTAAAATGATAGGATTATATTTTAGCCCAAGTRCTGAACTAACACTAGTTTTTCCACTCAAGAAATATAGCTAAAACACAACAAATATTACAGTGCTGTCGTGCCACTAATACAGTAAAGGACTACACAGTATTTTCAATTTTAATATTAGCCGTGTAAAACCAGGTTATACTGAAATCTGGAATGACTGTAAAATATTGAGGAATTTTGTAAGATAGGATCACCAATTACCTGACATAGTCTTGAACTATCAGGTTCAAGGTATCACCAGGTCCAACAGCAACTGACAATTTTCAGAACTTCCTAAATTGGTGTYGGTCTGAAGAGCTGTGTTCCTCGAATTCAGTTTTTTAACCAGGTTATAATCTGATACTTTATGTTGACTCTAAATTATGAAAATAAATTTTTAAAAAGCACATTGCGTACTCTTCTAGCGGAAGGAAAGTGTCAGTTGCTCTTGGAGCTGGTAATACCTAATTGCTTGAGACTATCTCAAGTAATTGGTAATCCTATCTAACAAAATAATTGCCACTTTAATAATAAGAATAATACCCTTATGTGCCTTAAACAAATGAAAAACTAATAAAAGATAAAATTGAAATCTTTGCCTATCTGAGGAGTATTTATTTTATGAGAATTTACCCATGTAAGTGATCAAGAYTATGTGCATTGCTAAATATAGCTATGAAAAACAGAATTATGAAGTCAGGTAATGCTAAGTGCCAGGGACTTGGTCTCCTCAGCCTTTAGCCATAGTAWATCCTCCTCTAATCTGGAGCAGGAAGTTGAAAAGACTGATTCAAATACCAGTCCAAAAATGAGGAAAGGAAGTAATAGCCATACCAGTAAATAATATATGGACAGAGAGAATTCTTTTCTCCACTTAGACCATGCCCCTGCAAAACAGATAATCTYAGAGAGGAGCTGATCATGTGTTGAGGGGCAAGATAGCAATGAAGTGAGGTAAACCATCAATAGTCCAGTGCTCAAAGCAAGTCCCTGGCCATCTTTATTCTAGCAGCATCTGTATCCTGAAAGAAAAGACCAGGCATGAAGAGAGTACTCGTTTGAGAGACTTAGCATAAAAAGGTAAGTGATTGGAATACATTCTAACAAGGCATTTAGAAGAGAAATGAAAACCATCTGGTGCAGGAAGTTCTGTAGAAGCTAATAATGAGCAGAGATATCGGCATGAGATGAAATCGTGGTCATATTCAAATGGAGAGCAAAATTCCCATAAATCATCAACAGAAAGTGAGGAGATCAAAAAGAGTGCAGTGCCCCTGCTCACAGGAGCTCCATCTGAGACCAGTGTTGCAGAGCAGAACATTTCTAAAAAGTATTGTGGTAATAACACAGAGTAAAATAATCCTGAGAAACAAAATAATCCATGGACATAGCCCAACCTGTCATCTCAGTGATTACAAGGCAGGTCAACGAAGACCTTCTAAAACTATTTTGTATTGTCTATATTTTTGCATTGCTTTATTATTTCTCTGTAGTAATGGTTTCTGTAAACTATAAAATCTTCTGTAGACTATAAAGTCTTCTTTGGCCATAATTGCATGAAATCAAGGTACATATAAAGCAGAAGTAATCATATAATTTTGAGAACTGATGGTAACTTTTCATTAASTTTTGTGAAATTTACATTATTTTTATTGTCATCAAAAAAAAAAGAAGAAGAAGAAGAAGAAAGAAAAAATATTCACTCGAGATTATAACAACCCTGCCAGTTCTGGGACTAGATGGAATTGCAGCATTTTTACTCTGAACCCTTTAAGTATGAAGCATTCATGCATTCAGTACAGGAAAAGCGGTAGTATACTTGGCCCTTAAGAAGTAAAAGTGCCTTGATGAGTTTACTGGTAAGAAAATAGGTACATGCGGAATTTCAAGCAAAAGATAATGGTCTTGTGCTTCATCCTCTTGGATTTAAATGCCTATATTCCACCAGAGCCTTTCAAGGGACTCTGAGTTTTTCTGCATCTTTTTCTGTAAGTTCTTTACATGGAAGAACAAGGCCTCAGGTATCAATCAAGAAATGAATTTCTAAGTAAGAAAATGATTAAGTACTAAAATAATCCAAAAATTAATGTTCTGAAACAGTGGCATACCCTATTTTGTGTTTCCATAAATAGTTTTTTTCTCTGTTTTTAATTTTTTTTTTWAAATTTTCACTAGAGCACATACTTACAGAATCACAGAATGGTTGAGGTGGGAAGAGACCTCTCGAGATCATCTAGCCCGACCCCCTTGCTCCAGCAGGGACCCCTAGAGCACGTGGCACAGGGTGGCATCCAGGCGGGTTTGGAAGATCTCCAGAGAAGGAGACTCCACAGCCTCTCTGGGCAGCCTGTTCCAGGGCTCTGTCACCCTCACAGGAAAGAAGTTCTTCCTCACATGGAGATGGAACTTCCTGTGTTTCCATGTCTACCCTTTACCCCTTGTCCTATCACTGACCACCACCGAGAAGAGTTTGGCCCCTTCCACCCTACATTCTCCCTGTTATAGCACACTAATGGTATTTACAGCAAAAAGTAGAGAACTGTGTTTTAATCCACTTCTTCATGTAAGTCCTCCCTTCCTCTCAAATCACTTGTACTAACAAAACAGAATGGCTTTTTCACTTTGGTTAGGCCAAAGCATCTAGAAGATCCCTCTGGCTCTATCCCTAAGCAACCTTTTACACATTTGAGCCATATTTGAGCCCTGAGTGTTTTACAAGGAAAAGATTCTAATGTCAATTCTATGATGCCAATTCTGATTCACAAAATTTACATTACTCACAGTACTAAAAACACTTGAGAAACAACAAGACATTCATTTTGGAACCTAGACCCTGCAGCCATCATAATAGTGGATAATAGTGGAAAGAGTTTTATTATTTAGCAGTCATGCCATGTTGTTAACACTGAACAGTTCTTTTTGAAAGCTAACATGTGGCATATAAATAATATATAACTTCAGGGTGTATTTCCATTAAAATAAAAACTATTCCAGCCTCCATACTGCCTGTGAAGGATCCTTAGCTATCATCCTATTGTATGCTTGGATAATTGAAATATAAATATATGATTATATACCTCTAACATCTACTAATATCACCCACCTAACAGTTCTGCCTTACTACCGGGGAAAATTTCTTTGTTCTGTGGGTTTTACATAATTCCTCTAAACAAACACTCAGAACAGACCCGATATTGTCACTATRCAATGTCAGACATGGCAGCCAGCCTAACAGTAAATGCCCTTCACCAGTTAGGGTGGAAAAACTGACCCTGCTCTGTCAGTAAAACCCTAGGTGGGATATTTAAGTCTTAAGTAAGTGGTCAGTTAAGTGCCTGCAGAAGTGAAAGGACAGATAGCATATTTGGTATGCTAATAGAAACCTATTTACTGGAGGAAATGACAAAAACATCAATCAAATCAGAAAGGGCTATTAAGAACTGTTAACTCCCTTTCAGATGAGCAATGATTTCCATTGGGAAGTAAATAAATATTCATGACAAGGACCAGTGACAGAAATTTCACCAAAATTACACTCTAGCAAGGATTCCACACCAGACAAATCCTTAGGAGAGGCAGGTGGCCTGAGGTTTGGAAGACAGTGGAATACTTACAGAACTCTACACTAAAGTCCCAGAAAATTCTATTTCTTTGTTCTGCTCCAGGTTTTGTATTTTAATACTCTCTAGTAAGTCACTCAAAATTGAACATTTTAAGGATTTAAAGATCGTTTCAATAGCACACGCTATTCACTCAGATTTATTTTGCTATTTTTTCACAAACTTTGGKTTTTTTTCTTTTTCTAATGCTTTATTACAAGAAATCTTGGAAAAAAATAATTGTGGATTCTGATAGCTGTGGAGGTTATTTTATCTCTTGAAAACAAAATGTGAGGGGTTTTTTTTGTGAACTGGAAAGTCCGTCTACAGCTTTCTAAATATATCAGTAATACAGAGTAAAAGGGGGCACTCACAGTATTTACAGTGTCSCAGAACTAGATTTTAAAATGAATTCTTGCTGTCTTTTCCTTTATTTCCATATGAAAGAAGTAAGTTTACTTCTTTGAGGTTATTTCCTCCTTTAAACTGACAAACTGAAGGACAAAATATAAGTTCTTCCCCTTCCCACCTGTTAAGGAAAAGAACATTTTTGTCCTTTTTAAGAAGAAAAAAAATCAATGCAGGTTAATAAATATAACATCTCACAATGCATTAGTGTATTAGTAATATAACCTAAAATTAAATAACCTACTTACAAATACTGCAGCTTTCCATGCCAAGTTTCAGCCTGAAGCCAATTTTTATGGCTCAGTTATGAACTTCTAAAATACAGACACGTCCTTAATACACTATCATCTTAAATGCCTCCATCCTTATCATTTACTTCTTTTTGATACAATKTAAGAGATAGTTTTCAGAGAACATTGCAGATTGGTTACTTGCATGGAGTCAATTAGTGAAAATGAATTCTTATGACTTATGTCAGTGTATGGAAGAGAACACTTTTGCCTAGAGAGGTAGAAAATTTTGCTTGAGATCTTCAGTGAAAAGAGAAAAAACATTTCCTGGTTCATTTACCTGAAAACCTTCTTCTTTATCCAGATTGCATGCAAAAAATCRTGGGAGGAAAAGATTTCATCACTTTTCTCTGATGAGCAGGTGAACAATTTCGGGAATCAGGAAGTTTTTCTTTGAAGATTAGTCAATATCTCGTAAGGGTTTGGGGTGATTTTTTGCGTGTTTTCCCTTTCTAGAAGGATCATAGCGATGTAGAACACATATTAGAACCTAAGAGGTGAATATACCCTATGAAATTTCATTTTGAATTGTCACTGCTGTACAGCATGGGTCAGAAACTACAAGAGGGCAAGYATAAAGTTTAGGAGATAACTGGTGTTCTTCACAGACTGAAGGGAAAACCCTTTTAACACCACAGCCAGAATTAAGCTGGTCAAGCAGAGGCACCAAGAGTTACCAGAGATGCCCCTGGCTATCTAAGACATCCTTAAAGAGCTGCTAGATACAACACACGAGTTATGGGAAACCTGGGCTGGGCTGACAGTCAGAGGCTGGGCAGGAAACCCAGGCTATGGGAGTCTCATGCTCACGCAGCCAAATTTTCCTTGCAGGAAGAAATTCTGCTCRATTCAGTTTGAGACCAGATCTTCTGTGCTAGGAATCTCCATCTAGGAGCTTGGCTCAGGTCAATCTAAATATCTTTACCCAGTGGCACTTGAAGTGTCCTGGGTCTGAGAGAAGTGGCTGCTGCTCCAGAAGTGCTCAGGTCTCCCTTAGGTCTTGTGCTAGTTCTTTCAGCTCTGTGTACRTACCCAGGGCGCCTCAGATGGCACAAGGCACCTATTTTTAGACAACTGAATCCTTTCTTATCTCTCTTTATAGTCCTCAATATTTCTCTTTATAGTCAACCCAGACAGAGTTAACAGAAACTGAGAGGTCTTTGGCTTACTTTAAGCAGACATGCTAGATGAAATTCTTTTGCCTAAACAAAAGCATTGTCCAATAAAAGATTGTCAAATATCTCTCTCTTGTGTTTTCTTTTTTCTTAACAGGCTCTCATTTTACCTGTAAGAATAAGGGCAAGATAGGAGCATGCRCACCAGTTCTTAAGAGAGGAGGAGAATTATCTTGAACACTATGATGGCAACAGGGGTTCAAGAAAATTCTTGCTTCTTAGGTGTGGATGTAAAGGTGTATTTATCATAGTGCTTAYAGTAAAGTTAAAAATTATTCTAATTGCATCACTTTAATTGCTTTAAACTTAAACCTCAGGTTTATGTTTCATTTTTTGTCTGTCTTAAGCCAACAATTTGTACATGCATGGGGATATGCATTCAAGTTCAGCAATAGCAAATCTAATTTGAATGACAATCTAACCCAAAGCGTGCTGCAATTCCAAAAAAAAATATCATCACATATCAGCAAAAAACTGCACCACGTATGCAGTCCCTCAAGGCACAAACCAAAGCACATGCATTTACATGTGGTGATACAATCAACTCTGCCCCCAAAACTGGCATTCTTTCCAAATTGACCCTCAATTTGCTGTTCATTAGCAACATTATAGCCTCAGTATAGTTACCACATATATCATGTGTCTGTATGTAATTACATTACAGCAGTTCATCTTATCGTAATGGACATACAGGCAACCAAGCAATTCAGGCAGGGCCACAGTATCTCTTTTGTATTCATTCCTGTTTGCAGAAGTATGTTGTATGAGACATTGCGCAACGACTAGGAAGGCACCTAGTCTCATGTCCGTTTATTGTCCTTATCGATGTTTGCTTTCAGGCAAGGGATAGAGTTACTTGATGTCCKCCAAACATCAATACCATGTTACAAAACAGCATTTCTAATTATGGTGCTGCATTAGACTAGCACATGGWGTTTCACACATTTCTTTCTTTGAACAGTGCGTTACGAAATCTCTCAAAAGAGAAATGGCATTTTATGACATCACCAGTCGTCTACAAATTCTCAACTACTAAAATATGGGCTTCAAGGAATKGGAACTGGTGTCATTGCAGACTCTGAGGGCTGTGTATAACAATTGTGATTGCCAAACATCTCTTCTTTCCAYACTGACAGGCTACATCAAGACAAGAACTGACTCTCTGGTCTAAGYCAGGCACATGAGCCCCCTGACCAATCTACAGTTCATCAACCCTTTTAATTATAGAGGATGTGATTAGAGTTGTTGTTTCTCATGATATAAACAAAATGCACATCTATCAAAAGCCTTTGTCTGTATTCAAAGGTTTGAAAAAATAGTGTCATTTTTTAACAACATAGATTTCTAGACCTTTTMTTTGCAAATATCTACATTTGAGACTATAAAGAAATGTGGACCAACATATCAAGGTAGAAGTTTATCTTAGCTCTTACAGATATGGCATTAGACTTGCAAACTGTGCTTGTTTTTTAAGACKATGATTTTCAGAATCTTTGGAAAACTGAAAAAAAAGTGCTTGATGTGAAACCATAACAYGCTATTGTCAGAATTAGAGATGTAAAAATTAAATATGTGATACTCTAACAAAATCAACAGGCATCAACTTCRTCAGCAAATGCAACAAAACAACAASATAAAAATGTAATTCTGACCTATYTGATCATGTCCAAATGTAGTTAAAACAACTRGTACAGACAGAACCGTTTGCATAGGTAAATCCRTAAATTARTACTTCTTGCATCACTGCGACAGTGTTGCCTGAAAATACCATTAGGTACTCAYCAAATGTGAACTTTCCACCAATTTCTATAGCTAGAATCTTTTTTGTCTTCTAAATAGAGGATTGCTCCTGTGACCTAGCAGAACCCAGAACAAATCTAATCTCTCCTATAGATTGGTTAGCAGGAATTATAACTTCAAATGCCACTTCAGAATCTTTCTGTTTTGGTTTAGGGGAACACTTCTGTCTGTGAGTTTGAAGTGCCCATCTACCAATATTAACAAAACCAACAAAATATTAATACGTTTGCTAAAATATAAGGTGAGGATCATTTATTTCAATAAACATAGCTTTCCAAKATGCAGTAAACATAGCACCTTTACTACTTTCGCTAGGAAGCTCATAGTGTGTTCTGTGGCTTGGGTCATCTGGTGCTGTTTTCATTGCTCATGTGCCCTCTGGGCTGCTGAGACCAGCCTCAGCTGCAGGTTTCTGAGCAGGAATGTACAGGCACCACCAGAGCTCACCTTGATCAGCTCACCTGGTTCAACACTTCAGCATTTGCCACAARCTAAGAGAGGATGGAGAAGAACTGAAATATCCTATAGGATGGGCTGGGTGAGCTTGAGAACCAAAATAAAATAAATGGGGTGAACTGGCGGAGACTAGTAACAAGAATTTAGGGTTATAGGTTGGGAAATAATAAGCTGGGAATGACAGAGGAGAAGAAAGAATCAGCTCTGTTAGTCAATCACAGAATACTTACGAGTAACTGTGTTTCAGTCACAGAAACAATGTATCAGGTAAGATATATCCAGTAGAGATATGAGGAAATGTCATCACATAAGACACAGTTCCCAAGTCGTCTGTAATACCATGTGAAGTTCTGTTTATTCAATAAGGATGAATCCACCCTGAAAAGAAAAAGTCTAGACGAATGAAGAACAGACAGCATAAAGGAGGAGACTCCTGCTACGGCCACATGTCTTCTTCTAGACACGTACCATTCCTGACTGTATATCATCCAGCTGGAGGATGTGGCATACCCAGACCTGACATCTTCACTGCATGGGAATTCACCCAGGAAAAAGAGGGTATGGAAGAATAAAGTTAGAAAGAATGAAAATGGATGAGAATTGTCCATGATTTCGTTTAGGATGCAAATTTAAAGATACTTTCTACCCTGATGAACAGTGAGTTTTGGGAGCTACATTCCAAAATGTAGAGTGGKGCAGAGTGGGGCAAAATCTTTTTTGGTGTCCTTAGGGAGCATAATAGATTAACAGCTAATATTATATAGCAYAGTTCCCTTAAAACTTGGGGGATGGATAAGGACTGCCAATATGCCTTCCAGTCCGATATTCTGGTGGTTTTGTTTCTGTGTATATGAATGACTTCAGAGATTTACGTCATTTTTTATTTYCACTGCATAAAAAGAAATATAACAGCAAAGAAGTGGAAGAGAAATATTCCTCCCAAACTAAGAATGGATTCATAAAGCTTGGCAAATTACAGTCATTGACAAATTAACTCTCTCTCTCAGAGATCAATATCAGGATTGTGCGGCAACTTGGGCTCCATTCCATGTGTCCCACAAAAGGGCAAAACTCCTGCTAAACCAGCCGTTTTTACTGTCATTTTAAATAGATGAACGACAATTTTATCTCTCAGAGGAGGTAGGAACAGCTAAATGATGTTTAGACCACTCTTTCTATRCCTTACCTTGAACACGTAGACATGCATGCATGTGTGTGCTGGTGTGAGTGAATGAATACATATAAAGTTAATTAATGGATTACTTTAATGAGAATAATCATCTTAGTGCACAATTTCTGAGCTACTGAAAGGATAAGTGCTGTATATGAGCTTATTTAAGAAATTTCTGTGACCRTATTTATGAAGGCAATGTAGAAAAAAAAACCCCTTACATTCCTAGGAAAATATAGAAGAAGATTCAAAGATTTGTTGACTGTTACTACAAATTTACTAGTGTTTGCACCAGTGTGCCTTCACAGGCCTTGAACTGATTTTGTTAGACTTATCMCCAAGTACCAGAAGATGCTCTTCTTATCCATATCAGAGTTCTCAGCTGKCTGACCTGTATACATTCCCTAGAATACACACGTATCACAGAATCATATGGGACAACAATTTTTTACATCAATATTCTTCATTCATTCAATATCAATATTTCACTTTACCAAAAATATATTTTACTACCATTGGAACAATTTCCATCATTAAACATGCAAAACTCCCCTCAGATATACAAGCAGAAAAATATATATATACCACAAAATCTACACTTATCAGGTTAGCAAAGCACTTAGAAGAGCCATATTAGACTGTAGGCTTCAGATGCTTTGGATGGCTAGTAATTTAAGCCAGTCATAAACTCAGCCTCATTGGTCTGTTAAAGAGGGATATGTCTGCTTTGCAACACCAAAGCAGTGCAAAATGGATAGAGCACATCGGTGAAAATGGTCCCAGATGTCTTAAATAATAAAATAATATACTAAATGCTTTGCAGTGCTAATGTGCCTTGTGCACACAGATCTCAAGGCACCTTACAGACATTAATGAATTAAGCCCTGTAAAGTGGGTAAGTATTATCTGTATTATGCCCAAGGGGAAAGTGAGAAACAAAGATGTAAGATGATGGTCCAGGAAGCCTGTGACAGACATGGGAATAGAACCCAGGTCTCCTGGTCCCCATTCCTGTGCTGGAGCAACAAAACTCTGTAAATTCATCTGTCAGTTATTTTTTAAGTAAATTTAGTGCTTATGAAATTGACAGCCCCCAAGACTGAAGTGAGCTATTAAACCACAGAACAGGTACATCACAAGCAGTGGCTTGTGCAAATTTTTCCCACGCTGTCTCAATAATATGCTTCAAGTGCGTTCGTTTGGAGACCAAGAGGGTTATTTTTTCTCCTTCCTGCCCATTCAACCTTTAGATTTCTCAGCAGAGATGATCAAGATACACACCAGCTGGAACCTGTTTGAATGCAAGCAGGTAACAATAACGGGTTACAAATGATTTGTGTTATTCAAACTGTAGACCAGGGGTGAGTAATTCAAGACCTGTTGCCACTTTGGTCCATTCCTCAGGCCATTTTCACCAGGCTAAAAGCTTGCTTGAAGAAAAGCAGTTTTTCCTCCTTTGTAACAGATCCAGGAGTCATCACGTTATCCAGCATCTGTATTAAGTTGTCTCCAACACTCTCCAGAAGCCTCCCAGACTGCAATGCCCTACTTGTAACTTGTTAAAGTGATTGGGGTTCCTCATACAAGACAGTCACCTTTTAAAGACRCACAGAAGACAAGGCATCTACAGCTACAAACTAACAGTGCAGACCCAAGCCAGGTGGTGAGTCTGTGATGTGCAAGTTGAACAATAACTCTCTGTCTTATGACAAATTCCAATTAGAAACAAGGTGATTTTTCAAAATGAAAGTAATTAACTAATGGCATCGTTTCTTTAGAGATGTTGCTGACACACTATTACTTGAAAGCTTTACATTTAAATTRCATATCTTCTAAAAAGTCATTAGCTTATCCAAAAGTTATAATTTTGACATAGAAGCCACTTGAAAAGTTCTTCAGGCATCCACAGTGCAAGACAGACCTGCTTCTGACTAGCTGATTATTTGTTCCTGTCCAAGTATTTGTGAATCCAATTCAACTCAACTTATTTATAAGTCACAAAACAGTCATAAAAAAACTGCTCTTTGCTGAGCTGYGTTGGTTTGAAATCAGTGACCTATGAGTTTTCTATCTATACATCATTGGTGATTCCCTAAGGCAGCCCGGCAAGCACTAATGCTACACCTTCTAGAATAAMGCTTGTTTTCTGGAAAAAAATAAGCTTATTAATTCGAGTTTTGACCTTTATTGAGCACTCAGGCAAGGTTGTCCAGCCTCTGGACACAAAGGCAATATCTGCTACAGTCTCAGACACATTCTACAATAAAGCATACCAGCGTCTTCCTGAAGGATCAGTTGCTATTAACTGGTAAATGAGTACAGCAAAATTGTTAGCTTGCTTCATAAATATATTTTGCAGATAGTTTTGTCAGGTCTTTGTATCAGCTACTGTGTTTGTGTATGAAGGCACACAAAAATATTTTTATATTCATGGAAGTCTACATTTTCCGTCTTCATAGACCTTTGACACCTTATCTGTATGGATAACTAAGAACAGCATTATTCTGCTATGGTTTCAGGCACAGTCATGGCTGAGAAATACTCCTAGGCTCTGGGACTTGGTTCCTCACATTGTTGAATTTTCTAGAATGATTTTTGCTGTGGTTTTGGCTTAAGCCAAATAACTTTCTCACAGGAACTTCTAGGTGTGATTTAGGAGTTAACAAGAGATAAGGATGATGACCAATTTCCATGTGACTACCGTGTTCTGGAGGGTAAAGATTTTGATGGCATAGATACCAGCTGTTCTATGTCAAATTTAGTGCTAAAGAACAGTCCTAAAAACATTTAAAATTTATCCTTTTAGACATGAGCTTGGAATGGCACAACACACTCTTCTATTTTCAGGTTGCAAGAGTATCTGAAAGTGAGCAGAATGAATACTGCATTTTTACTTTGGTTTTGGAAACTAATTAAGAACCAAGGAATAGGACAAGAGGAAATGGCCTCAAGTTGCACCAGGGGAGGTTCATGTTAGASATCAGGAAGAATTTCTACATGGAAAGARTGGTCAAGCATTGGAACAGGCTGCCAGGGAAGCAGTGAAGTCCTCATCTCTGGCAGTGTTCAAGAAACCTGCAGATGAGGCACTTRGGGAAGTGGTTTAGCAGGCAGGGTGTTGAAGAGTCTACGGTTGGACTCGATGATCTTGAAAGTCTTTTCCWACCATAGTGATTCTATGATTACAAACATAACAGGTAAGCTTGACCTTCTGTCAGGATAGGACCTGGACTTTTGGGTTTAAAACCGTAAGGGCTCAGAATGTCCTATAATTTCTCTAAGCATCAGTTGAATCAAGTATTCACTCTGTTAACAAAACCTACACAGACATTGCACTACATAGACACATCATTAGGTTTGCACCTTTTGAAATGCTGTGCAGCAGATGACATTTAGGTCTACTGCTGTCACGGAATTGATGCCCTTGCCATACCTCGTGAAATCATTGTTATATCAATAAATCTATCATTATCAATTTTACCCGAGTGAAGTGCATTTTGTCGCTCACTCCCTCACCACTTGTTCCGTGACAACTGCACTATAAGATACCTTCTGTTTCTAGTTTTAATTCAGACATTCGATCAAGTTCTTGTTTTCTTATTTGGCAAATGGGTGAAAATGGTTACATAGAGAGTTTTTTACTAATAAAGATTATGAATGAGATAGAAATGAGTGRAGAAAAGTTCTTGGCTTGGAGCTCACGGCAAGTCCTAACCTTGGGTACAAGCTAAGGGATAAGAAAGGCTTTTCCTTCCAGAATCAATTATCACAAATGCTCCTACAGTCATGGCCAAAWTCACATTACTTGCAATAAATCCACAATGCCTGGCAATTCTTTTTAAGTGAATAATTTTTTAGATTTAGAAAGAAAAATGAAAGATTTAAAGTTTAGTAAAGAGAAGATTCCAGCTTACAGTGTCCTCCACCACACTGTGCTACAGCCTCAGGCTTCTGTTTCCAGTAGGGAAATAGCCCATTTTGATGACTCTGCATCTTATGTGTCTTCTGTTTTCTTCCTTTTGTGTCCTTGTAATCCCTCACCATTTCTCTCCCCTTTTTTTTTTTTTTTTTTCGGATCACTTTCTGGACCCTTAGACCAAGAATGGAAAGCTGATGATCATCCTTCTTGTTTTACCTCAAAACTATGTGTAATTATTTACACAAACTAAGACATTGGTCTCATGAATTTACTTCTGTTCCTATTTGTCTTTCCTTTAAGATTACATACCACATATTGCAGGTGAAACTTGAAGAAGTTGCACTAGTAAAGCTGAGGTGTAGGCAATAAAACTGCTCTTGGACAAGGAGATAACTTCTGGCACAGATAGCACGTGCTGCCTCCAGCTTCCTAATATACAACTGGCTGTAGAAGCCAACCACAGAAATAATTCTGTGAATATTTGCAAAATTATACATAACATGAATTTATTTTCTATAGAAACATACTTATTACAAGTATAATATGTTTTACTTATTACAGATTCAAGAATCCAAGTATTACAGAGATTATTTTCTGTGGCAACAACATGTCAGGAGCCATAGACTGGTAAATACAGAACTATTAGAATGGCAGGTGTTGTGGCATTGTGATAAAAGTGCATCATATTTTAATTCTAAACCCAGACACTGACTGTTAGTGGGCTACTTTCTTGCAAGAATGACACTTTGAGCAAGATTATAGCAAAGCCAAAACAGGAACCCATCTGAAGTTTCTAATATTCCGTGCTTGATGATTCAAAAATGTAGTGACTTCTTAAAGACATTCTTCTATTTCTAGGATATACCAATAAAAGGAGAAGGAGAAGGAGAAGGAGAAGGAGAAGGAGAAGGAGAAGGAGAAGGAGAAGGAGAAGGAGAAGGAGAAGGAGAAGGAGAAGGAGAAGGGAGAGGAGAAGAATGCCAGATGAACTACTTGGTCAATCTATGCCATTCAACCCAATTTGATTTTGAGGTTTAATCCCACCCAAATCATTTTCTAGTTGATCCACTAAGACTTTTAAAATCACTAGGGATATGTGAGTGAGTTTGATATCAGCAAACTGAAAAAAAAGAGTACATTAGAAGAAACCACAATCTAAATATTCCATGAGAAGAAAATGAAACAATGTCCATATAAAAAAAAAAAAAAAAAAAAAAAAAAAAAAAAAAAAAAAAAAAAAAAAAAAAACCAAACAGAAAGAGTTGCTGAAAACGATGAGCTTAATTTTGGGTAAGGTTTTCTTTATTAGTTCATATACAACAGAGTAGGCAAGCAATGACACTGATACATACAGGCTTTCTCTTTTCAGTAAGAAAATATCCCTATGTCATCTCATTTAAGCTGAGAAATGAGAGAGAGCTTATTTTATTCAGACCTTGTTATTTCTTTATCACAAGTACGCTGGAATAAGGAAAGTTGTTTTTCCTTTAGCTCTGAGCAGAAAGGACAGGAAAATGTAAGGCAACTGTTCTCTGATCCTCATGTACATCAATTACATGCAATAAATTCCCTGCTGTTTGAGCACAGACAGAATCTCAAATACACATATACTTTGGCTATTAGAAAGTATAAACCAAATAGTGATAAACAGTGACTATTTGTTGTTTAGATTTATTTTCTGAGTAATATAAACTAGGTGAAAAAAAAACAGCCTAGTATTGAAGGATGTATCATTTTTAATCTCAGTGCTTTGGCTACTGCCAACATCAGGTAGACTGTCATATTGCAATAATTCAAAGACCTTTCTATTAGTTTCTCCAAGCCTTTAAAGTAAATGAAGCTGTTACAACAGGAAATGTTAGACACATTCTCTAATTCTCTTTAGGTCTTAGACCTACATTTATTTTACGGAAGAATTCAAGCTAAACGTCATTTTACCTAAATGTATTAGTCTTTTCAACCATTATTGCGGGATACACTATCCAAGCATTTTTTCTTTCCACTACTAGTAATGAAATTGCAGTTGCTCCCTTTCACAGTTCAGAAGYGTTTGCAGCAGCATATTAAGATTGTGAACTGCTACTTAATATTACCATCTTCGGGAAGTAATATTCAGTAATTACTTACATGTGGTGCTTAAAAAGCACCCTGCGCTTAGAAAGGGTTAAGCAGCTGAATCAGCTGGAACAGTGTTTCCTAAAGAACAATGGAGAAATCATTAGTGTGTTAAGCGAAACAATACCGTACTTTTCTCTCTATTGTTTAACCTTTTGTGCACATTACAAATATCTCAATGTAGTTCTTATCTTTGACCTTGAGGGACTGTAGCTTTATCAGAGCTTCCTTTTAGATCACAGATGACCTTCAGCTGATATCATTGAGCCCTGACCTGCCTCAGTGATCTGCTCACACAGAATACATATGCTGAACAGTGCTGGTGTGTGCAGTAGGGGTAAGTGAATTATTTACAAAAATTTGAGTTGACACCTTTTATCAAATGTGGAAAGATGAAGACAAAACAGCTGCTATTGCTGTCGTAAGCAATCTGCTGGTGATTGAATAAAAGTGTCAAGAAAATGGCTGCTTGATGGCCTTTTGTTCTCTCTCATCCAGCTTGATGTTAGTTTGAGCTGTCAGTTAGGAATCACGGCACAGTGATTTATCAATAGGCTGAGTGACCTTCTGCTTTAGCGAGCTCTATGGCGAGAAGCGAGCACCCTCTACTGCGGGCAGGCTGCCTTTCCAGGACAGAGCTGCAGAGCTGTTCCCCCCATAGCCAGTTAGCACTTTSCAGCAGGAACATGAATGCAAAATATCATTCCCCCCACCCCGTTTTTATGCCTTTTTTTTTACCTTTATTATATTTTTATCAAAGCTGCAATTCCAAAAGCTGGGGAAGCTCGAGAAAAAAGCTACCTCTGCAGTACGGATTCACAAGCTTCCCCTCAAAAGGGAAAATAATAAGCAAATCAATCACTGCTCCTCAGTTTAAAAAAAAACCAAACTTGCCACAATTAGACAACGGAGCGTGGAAACGCTGGGACTGCGCGACAAGGCCGCTTTGTGGCTGGGGTTAGAAATGCTGTCGTTACCTCCAAGCAGATAATTCTCACATTACTTCCATTTATTCCACAGCTCCCGATTTTTTTTTCCACCTGCCTTTTCCCTCAGATATTCTCGCAGAGTAAACTATGGTCTCCTGTGAAGTTTTGTTGAACTTTGGGGAGCAAATAAGCCCTCAGGGTRCTTAGCATGTGTCTTCTCTAAGGAACAGGTCCTCTTCCTTCCACACCAGCTAAAAGCGAAATTTCTGCTCTCACTGATTTTCCCATTGCTCCCAGCAGAGGTTTTGGACTTTGTCACTTCAGGCTATACTTTTTGCTTCCCCGTACATGATCCTTCTGCCCCTCTCTGTCCTAAACCCAGTAAGTGCCGACCACAGTGTGATTTTGGGCAAAGGTAGCCTGCGTGGAGCCAGACCAAGCTCTTCCTTCCCTTAGGCTTTTACCAGGTGCTCAGTTTCTCCTGCCCTAAGAAGGGAAAGACCTAAGGTTACCTAACAGCGGGGCATGTTTCACACCTCAGCATGAGCAGTTTTCAAAGACATTTCCATCAAAAGTTATTTTCTGGATCAATTCCCACTTCTTCAGCGTTTCTTTATAGGTTTCAATTTTACCTGGTGTTCTTTCCTTTTTAATAGACTTCTTTTCTCATGGTTTGTGGGACCAGCATTCCTGCACTAGAGTGAGACAGTGCAAGGGCTCTTGCCCTTTTTCGTTTTCTTTCTCTCTCTGCCTTTTTCAGTTTTAGCTACCAGCTTTACACACACATACACACAGTCTGCCTGTTTTTTCAACAGTAGAGGAGAAAAAAGGGAGCCATGACTCAAAAGAGCTAGCATTATTTCCTCTGTACAAATAAGCTTAGAAGTAATTCAGTGAAAATAGTTTTTCTTACAAACTAATTTGATAAGTAACATTTAAAATCCACTATAGAGAAACAAGTTTTTAATTATCCTCCTTTTTGTTAATTTTGCACATCAGAGCAGTTCTTGTATATTTATTTGTTTCTCTTTTTTCTCATCTTAGAGCCCACAAATTAAACATGTTCATAGCCATGGAGTCTGGCTAAACACTCTTCTGTTTCTAATSAGAAAGGATGATCCACATGAAAACAAGTGCACATGGAGCAACACAGAGGAAGCACAAGCAGACAGAGGACATCAGAAAAAAGCCAGGAGCAGCTGAAACCTGATAATTACCTGACACTGTCATGAATGACTCTATGGAGGTATTACAATGAAGGAAAGGAAGTTTTGTGCATACTCATCTATGGCAGAGCCCGTACTTAGACTGATACAGCAAGAGATTTCCATTGACCCATAGACCTGAATTCCAGGGCCAGCCACATCCTTGTCTTTTGGTCCCAGGAAAGAGGACCTCTGGTGGAACCCAGTTCCCCAGCTCTGTCGTGCTGGGCCTCATTAGCGAACCTAGACTGAAGGCTACCCTTGGAAATACATTGACTACCGCAAGGTGACTTGGTACAAGAATCACAAGAAATATTTTCCTTACAAAGGAACATGAATTTTGAGGACTCTGTCCTAATCAGAAGGCTAAAGGTATGTGTAGCCAGCAGTTGTATAAGGGGTTCATGTTATTTCATTCATATTTTTCCCCCTTTTTTCYCTTCATAGGCACTTCCTTCTCTCTTTCAGTTTCATGAGAAATTTTCTTTCCTCTCTCAGTTTCTCTCTTTCTGTCTCTCAATTTCTTTCCTTTATCAATTTCATGATTTTTCCTGTCYGTTTCTATCCAGTCAGAGCCATGATCAGAATGCTCTGAAAGCACACAGCTGTGCTGGTGCTAGTGTTTCGGAAATGAAATCCAACAGCGGCCAAGACAAGTGTTCCGGCTGAAACAATCTTTTTGCTTAGCATCTCCACATCCAGAAACACCTTGCTGACTTGTTTGAAGGTTACTGAATTGCAAGCTGTGCATAGGTCTTAAAAGCAAACTTCTTTAGATCATGAGAGTCTGCAATAGGACATAAATGGACATTTCATCTATGAAATGTCTGCTTATACACTGTCCTCACACCACAGCTAATGCATCAAAACCTGAAATGGATTCTATGCGACAATTTATTTCCCTGGTTACAGAAAATAATGTCTTGTATTATCAATAGATTTTCTATAGTACTTGCATGTTCTGCTAAGATGTCTTGCAGACTTGTACTGTGAGCTTTATTACCCATTTATATTATTTCAATAAAAAGTGTTATAATATCAYATATTTTCTTGTGTTTAAATAGTCTTTCATTTAATTTCCTTGTTGTTTAAGTGCTCACTTTATTTCTCAAATGCTTATGAAACTATAATAGCTGAAAAAAAAAAGTGTTGAATTCTCTAGCTGCAAAGGTCAGCAAAAGTAGGAAGGACACATACCTCTCTGTATTGTTTGGAATCATTTAGATGGGTATAATGTTCRTATGTTTAAACAGTGATATTGATTATTTGCATAAAACATACAGAGTACCTTTCATTGAAGGATCTGAAGCCATTATGAAAGTATTGATTACAAGCACAACTCCCTAAGGAGCTTAGAAACTTACCTCAAATGTAGATACCTACAGAGAAGACATCAAGCACTCAAGTGAGCTGAAATGTTTCCTCATCGACAACACTGTGGTGTCTGTATTGAACTGGCCTGGATCCCGTCTATTCTTAGAGACCTGCTGCTGCACAGAGGCAACAAGTAGATTTGAATGTAAAGAGGGCAGGACTTGTCTATTGCAGAATAGAGAGGAGAATCTTTAATTCTGAGTGAGTTATAGGGAGTGCTGTAGGATTCAGTTTAGAGAATGGCTACAGACTGGCAGAGAAGGGAATGGGGAGAGAGAAATGGGTCTGTTCACGAGAGAAACTAGGAACAGATTCACACGGACGCTTCAGGGTAGCTGGGACTAGAATCAAGCACCACCTAGAAACATAGAACTGAAGATAAGGAGAGACAGGGTGTGGGYGTTGAGCAGAGATTAGTAGTGATGGGATGAGGAGACCAAACTTAAAGCTTGTGATTAAGGAAAAAGAAGTAAGAGGAGAAGGAGATGGCTCTGACAAGGGAGAGCTGACTCGGCAAGAAGGCCAAGGTAGGAAATGGGAGTGCAGAAAAGAACCAAGGAGACAAATGGGATAAGGAACATGTGAAAAGAAATTGACAGGGGAAATTATTGAAGCTGTACCTAGGCATGCTGTGCAGGCAACATGGGGGAAGAATTTGGACAAGAAGTTGGAAGATGGAGAAACTGGGATTCACTGAGCAAGAAAATTACAGAGTAAGTGCTGAGTGGCAGAAGTAGGTGGATATAGCTGCCAAAGAAACTGAAGAACTTGCTGAAAACCTGCTGTTGAAAAGCCTGAGGGGAAGAGATTGAGCATGATTTGGTAGGAAGAGGGGAGCTGGAGGAGGAATATGAATTAAAATTATGTAGAAAAGGGCAACTTAGAGGAAGAGGATAATAAAAGTCCAGACTGGGGATGAAGACAAGCATAGTTAGTGCCAAAAAGTACACTCCTTCTAGACAGTGGAAGAAAATCCAATATTCCTAGGTACACTGTTAGCCAGTATTTAGGAAATCTGCCAGATTTCCCTCACAGGACATATGCATTGTGAAACTGTCTTTATTCATATGTTCCACAAAACTCTTGCTGTATTCAGCTAAGCGGGTGAACCTGCTGAGCTAACAAGACAAACAGACAATAATCTGGTATTGCTACTCATTAGCTCAAGTGGGTAATGTMTTTGCGATTGATGTCTACCGTTCAGAAACTTCAACTGATGATCATTCATATGACACAAAATGACATTTCTGGGTTGCGTGTTTTGCTTTTTTCAGTTTGCTGTCTTAGAACTGTGCTAAAATAACTTAATTAAGAATGGAAAGTAAGTCACTCGTAGATTATGAAACATTAAAATTAAGGTTATCTCTGAAGACTCRAATCTACCTCTGTGCATATACTTTTAGAAGTCTTCACTTTCTACATTTTTTCTACCTGCTTAATTCAATGCATATGGAGGCTAATTCTCAAATAATGATCAGCTCTTCAATATTTTGTTGCTTCCTCAATGCTCAGTGTAAATCTAAGGTCTTATGGCACTCCACTTAAATGCTGCTCTGAATAGAGAACTATTAATTCCCTCATAGACTTCTTTGCAAAACTTTTCTAAATATTTTCTAAATAGTGGTGAGTTCCTATTTATCCTCTGGGGAGAGATGAGTGTCATTCCAAGTTTATAGGAGAGAGTAATGGTACAAAGAATGTGAAGCCCAAAGTATTCAGTAGTTTGGGATGTTCAGTTTAAGAACAACAGGACCAAGTATTTATGAGTATGTAGCATTCTACAATAAAATTACAATTTAATTTCAATTTCAGTTGTGAGTGCTTATCGCTCTGTAAATCAGACTCCAGACACCCATAACACAAGAAACACACAATTATTGACCACCTGTTCAATGACTTTCCAAGCATCCCACAGGAATTTCTTGACAGATGCACAGATAGAGTAAAATTCCCTATGGTTGCATTCAGCTCTCTTAACCATGACACCTTCTTTTCTTTTTTTTTGCAGTCTCTTATCTTGGCCACTATGCATGCGATTATTTCATCAAACCGGAGCCACCTAGAAGCTGTCCCCAAGCTGGGGCCTTGTCATGTCTCCCCGTTGGCAATAGTGGATCACTAAACTTCTGTAAAATAATGAGATGAGAAATCAGGTGCCCAWATTTTCTTACTGAGTATAGAAAGATCCCACACTAGTTTAGAATAGACACATAGCATTCGTAAGACTGCCTTCTGGTAAAATAAATCTTTCCCAGAATAACTTTTGTTCTCTTTAAGAAAATAAATAGACATAAATAGCATAAAAAAAACCTTGATGAATTTCCAATGCAGGTTCACTGTCTTAACCAAATACARTATGAGCATTTGGATCATATAAATAAAAAGTTTCACAATGCGTATGTCCAGTGAAGGTAAACTTAACCATAACCGTAGGCTTATATCAGTGTATGCAGTTTCTGCAAGTAATTTAGTCACATTCTTTAAACATAGATTTTGCAAGTGAAGGCCTGTTTGAGTTGGAAAGGGCATGCAGCATAAAGTACACAAAGTTATGCTGGTCTGAACATCTGTTGCACCTCAAGTCATCCACAACTGACTGCACAACAACCAGGTGTAGAATATCAGCTGTGCAGCTGRGGTGTATCATCTGCATAAAGTGATAGGCTGCAGCTGCAGGATATCTCCTRTGGCAAAGAAATATATGCTCATGTCCCCCAAATCAGAAAAATACAGCACARCACAAACTTCAGGAAAGCTGGTAAAGTGTTTGTAGTGGGTTCCAGCTAAGTATCTGCAAACACAAGGCACCAAAAGACCCATCAGTTTCTCACCAGTGAAATCCCGCAAGTTGATTCTTCATATATCAGAACAGTGGAAGACTTCATCAAATGCAGAAGGAGAGACAGGTAGACCTGGACAGGATTTACAAAAGACTCCAGAATGCAGCCCATATCCAATACAACATTGTCTCTGTGTGCACCATTTATTTTCTCTAAGAGTCTGTGCAAAAGAATTGCAGCCAGAGTAATCCATTTCATGGGTTAAAAAAAAGTGAATCTTTTCCAACCTACAATATTTTTTGTTTCACATTGTCTTCAATCTCTCCATGTGCAGGGCTACTTTTCCGTCTTAAATCTCATGTACTTATGTATCATGACTTCTTCATAAAAGGACTTTTGAATAATATGTAAATTTTATGTTGTAATGAATTGGGTCCTAAGATCTTTAAAGGTCAGACACCTGATATAATACATCATGTTCTTTAATATCAACTACAAAATAACTGTAATAAATTTTGCCTCTACCATATCCTCACACGCTGTTACCCACAAAGAAGCACCAAAAGAAATGTGTCATTTGTCAAAACATGTAGGCAAACTGACACATGTACAAGTAATTTGCAAAGTATTGCTAAGGTTAGGTGTAGGTATGTAAGTTACAAGGTTAACTTTAGAGGGAAGTAACACATTGCCCAGCCTATTGCCCAGTTCCCTAGAAGAGTCGTAAAGTCACAAGGCTTTTAAAGACAAGACTCACAGCTAATGAAATGCCAGTGAATTAGGACTTGCTAGCACAACCTAGACACATGGCAAATTGAGATTACTGAGATGTGGAGTAAACAAAGCAAGAGGCTGTAACCAGAAAAACAGKTCATATAGGCACAAATTCAGCAAAGCCTTTAAGAACCCATTTTCAGCCTAGAAGTTTAAACATGTGCTCAAATACCTGACTGAACAGGAAAGGCATAGGCATATGTTTCAATTTAAGCACATGTTTAAATATCTAATATAAGAGGTATCAAGCAGTTTAGGTTCAATATGCATTTCCTTAGTGGAAATAACACTTATCTACCATAATATGCAAGGCAGGAGAGGTGAAAAATGTGAACTCTATAYCAGAATTTGCATACCTGGGCACATTGGAGCACCACCTGTTTTTTGCACTCTGCAATCACACAAGAATCCCCAAAAGGGGTAAAATAATCATTAAAAAAGTTTGTGRCTCACTGGCAAAGTTTGGCAAAGATAATATATGAGACAATTTACTGCATCTTCCCAAATTGCTCAGGTAYGTATCAAAGCCAAAAGCAAGCTTGTGGCTTTACTCTGTAGACCAATTTGTACTTTCAATTCYTGTCTTCAAAATATGAAGGCAGTGAAGCAGTTACAAAGTATGTGAGTGGCAAAAACACCAAACTATACTTTATAGATATGATAAAAAATAGGAAGAGCCCATGAACCTTTTGAAGAAGGAAGAAAGGAATTTAGGAAAGGATGGGATCATTGCAGCACAAGAGAAGATATGAACAACCATGTACCACCAATATGGTTTTGAAACTTAACARAATGTGTTCCTAAGACAATAAATGCCTTGCTTTTATACAATGGCCAGCAGAGTAAAAAAAAAAAAAAAAGAATCTGGACATACTGTTTGTATGGCTAGTCTTCCTTATGCTGATAATTTGATAAGGTTTTTGCTCCAAATTCTCTCATATAAGTTGAGATGCAACTGATGTAGGTAAGGTGTCTGCATGAGAGCTGAGTGTCCAAGTTACATTTCTATTCAGTAGAAAGATCAGGGTCTCATTTCAGTTGCAAACACAGCATTTTCTATCGCCATCTGAGCTGCTCTAGGGCATTCAGTGAAACTCCTAATCCTCTCCACAAGATCTCACCAGAAAAAGAGCCAAGCAAGCAAACASAGGCAGCTGAACAGGGTGAGTGACTACAATGGGAGCCTAATCATCAATCTCACATGCAGATGTAGCCATGTGCATTTAATTATTGGTCTGATGGAGAATTCCGTATTTCCTCTTCAGTAAGACCTAGTTAACCCAGGCCAAATGCAAAATAACAGACTCCAACTAGACKGTCCTCCTGCTGAGAATATCCAGAATTCCACACTTCGGGGATGGTAAATGATCAGAATCACAGATTCACAGAATGGTTGAGGTTAGTAGAGATCATCTAGTCCAACYTCCCTACTYCAGYMKGGACACRTGGCACAGGGTGGCATCCAGGYGGGTTYGGAAGATCTCCAGAGMAGGAGACTCCACAGCCTCTCTGGGCAGCCTGTTCCAGAGCTCCGTCACCCTCACAGGAAAGAAGTTCTTCCTCACATGGACATGRAACYTCCTGTGTTTCAATTTGCACCCACTACACCTTGTCCTGTCACTGTYCACYACCAAGARCAGTTTGGCCTCTTCCTATCTACATTGCCCCTCAGRTATTTGTACATGTGGATAAGATCCCCTCTCAATCTKCTCTTCCCCAGGCTAAACAGGCCCAGCTCACTTAGTCTTTCCTCATAAGATAGATGCTGYAGTCCCTTAATCATCTTTGCCACTCTATGCTGGATCCTTYTCTAGAAGCTCCACATCCCYCTTGAACTGGAGAGGCTCTTCTTAGTGTCAGAGTGAATCAGTGCTTCCTCATTAACTGTGGAAGAAGCCATGATGACTTGCTCTTGGACAGGTGAAGTCAGGAGGAATGAAATGGATGATTAATTTCAGGCACTTCTTTGCTGCCAGTTCTAGTGTATTARTATAATTTTATATTCCTGGTCTGATTCTATGGAGTTATAATCACAAACAGCCCTAGAACAAACGTCGCTTTGAACAGAAAAAGTAGAAGTCCCCTCAGCCTTCTAGCAGTGAGACCAGAAATGCCTCGATAAAATCAGCATGAAAAACAGGCAAAATCAATGAGATTTCTCAGTCTGTATATTAGAGAGGTTATACTTACTTAATTTGGAAGTCTTGCAAATATTAAGCAGTTCAAGTTTGTTCATCGTTTTACAGAAAATGAAAWCTGTGAAGTGCTACTTTTATATATCTTTCCTACAGCACTGCTTCTTCTTTTGATACAGGCTTATTGCTAGCATGTATTAAAGGAGGAACAGTCTCCCCATTAGTGTAAAACAGATGTATAATACAGGGTTAGCACCTGAAGAATATAATTCTAATTTTGCCATTTCATAAAGAAGCCCTAATTCATAAATGTTAATAACACTGGGGAGTAACAGTCTTTTCCCTGGAGAGAGATTAGACCTTATACCATATTGTATATTCTTGGACACAGTTAAGTCTGTCTTTTATTATCATGTATGTTTGATGATTTTTAAAGTAGATTCCATTCTGCTAATGGAAAATATTTTCATTTACATGGAAAGTTGGGATTTTAATATATGTGGAACAACGATAATTCCCTAATCATGAACATTCTTGTTATTTTATTCCAGGCTCTGCAGTTCCCTGTCAAAGAGCATATATTTATGGCAAGTATCTTCACTCACACCATAGTGATGTTTACCACAATGYGTGGTGCACAATTTTCTAAAACATTTTTCAACATTTTAAATTAATTTTAATATAGGTTTATCAATTCCTTGTTATGGTGCAGAACTTATATTAAATCCTGTGATCCATAAAACCTTTTTTTGAATGACACATAGTTTAGTTTTTCATTTAGAGGCTATAAAAGTGTTCACAAAAGTTATGTTGGAAAAAAAATGATTGAAAGTGCTAAAACACTGTACAGAATATAAAATCCTTTCATAGACTTTTTATGACACATGAAACATGAGTCTTAAAGGTTTAATGTTACTGACTTTTATACAAGGCTTTTTAATTCTTGATTCCAGTTATGGTTCTGCAAATGAACTGTGACATTAAAAAGAATCAGGCTGGAACTGCCTTAGCTCTCTCGCTAGATGAGTTTCTCCTGGCCATGAAGGGTTCACATAATCTGCCCCACCCTGCCCACGTCTGCTTAGATCTCACTTGCCTTAGACACGGCGAAGTGTAAATCCTGAATGGCATTAAATCGGCTTAGCACAACGCGTCCTACTCAAATTCATCATTAAGGTTAGGTGGGCTTGTAAATTATTAAGAAGGGTGAAGTGTTACTTAATTTCCCTTTCTCTTAATATTTAATAGTGTGCTACAACAATTGGGCACTCGATTTAATTGACTGGATACGGAACCAACACTGATACATGCTSCAAATAAAGGGAATCAAAAATGACTATGCTGTTATATTTGTAGGAGCAAAGAAATTTGTGCTATGGGGACCAGCGGAGGAACAGTTTATGACACCCTGCAGCAGCTAAGAGAAGCTGAGTATTCAGACATGTCTATATAAAACCACTCTCCCAGCTCAGCAGATTTTCTGGACTGTCCACAGGAGTCATTTCACACAATTTCTGGGCCTTGTGTGGGTGGAGGCGTCACTAGATGGTAATTGAACGTGACATGCTCACCGTTAAAGGCTGTGAAGGACCAGGYTGGTACACGGTGCACAGCACACCAAGTGACCTGAGGAATATATGTGCATGAGGGGCTGCTACCCAGGGGAAGGGGTGCAGTCCTAGCGTCCTGTGTCTGCATGGGTGCTTTAATAATATTGKTTTCCTAAAAAGATGGTCTTTTTCATTGGCCCAAGGGTCAATGAGGCATAAGAGTACGCTTTGTTTGACCTGGACATTTTCAGTTGCCTTTTTCAACACCTGTATCTGAGCAAGTTGGCTATATAACCAATGGAGGTGAAGTAGGGTGTGATTCATTCCGTCCTAAAACCTTAGGTCATTAGCAGCGCCTATTTCTCCCCWGTGAGTACAGAAGGCGCTAGGATGATGAGGTCAAGAGTCGCCAYCCCTAGAGAGAACAGCCCTGGGCTCCCAGAGAAATGTGCCAGGGCACATCCGTGAGAGCTCGCTGGTATGGTCCCTTGGACACCCAGCTGGCCAGCAGGGATGATTCTGGGCAATGTTTAAGCCTAAGCCAAAAATCCACTCAGTTTACTTACMTAACCACAGTCAGAGGTTCCAGGTGAAGACAGATAAGGATATTCCAGGTTCTAACCTCAAAAATGGCTATAAAATTCTTGCTGCATGTCCACACAAAACAGAGCACTGATTGAGATTGAATATTTGAGAACAGGAACACTTTATCACTTGTACACCTTATTAAACAGTGTTGCATTCCTGGAAAAGAGACCACCACTAAATTGTTATAATTTCTATTGCTACAGTACAGAAGACTCCATTCATAGTTTGGGTTTACATTGTACTAGACAATGTATGAAAAAGAATTAAAGATGCTTTTCAAAAGGTCTTTGCATCATATAAGCCACTGATACAGAATAGCTTTTATAACTTTACATATAAAATGCTGCTATTTGATTTTTTTAACCTTAGAAGACACAAAAGCAATAATAATATTTTTTTTTAAAAAAAGTTTCATTTTTTTTCCAATGCTTGTCAGGGAAGTAAATCTAGACTGCTGCCATGCCATAGGACACCTGGATTAGAATACAGGTACTCCCAGTATTTTAGTCAAATATTGCAACCATTGTTCTGTGCTATGTTTTTCACATTTAACAAACCTGGCCAAAAAGCAAGAATAAGAGAAATTCACAAATATTTCACTGAAATATGTTCACTTCTTTTGCCTCAGATACTTTTTTTTTGTGTCTATTTTTGTGTGTCTATTTCTGTTATTCAATATTATACAATAAAATCTGTTTCAGTGTCTTCTACAAAAATCAGCTGGCAAAGAGATGTTCACAATGTCACTATTGGTTGCTATTAAAACTTTATATATGCTGTTAGCTGTGTCACAATGAAAGAGAATGTCTACTCAAGTGCACCAGCATCCTKCTGGTCCTTTGCCATGGCGTATTGCTTTGGCTTGTCACTTGGTGCAATGGCAATATTATCAGTGGATGGTACGACTAACTGGGATTCAGTACTGATTTGCATTTGGGCATGATGGAGTCAAAATATCCATTGTAGGTTGTCATGCTTGTTTTATACCTCATTACAAAATTATTATCGCTGTAGCGATGCACACTTAGCCAATGTCAGGTTAATCTGTGCYAATCACTAGTGGAAGGGAATCTCACTATCTGCTACGGGGTTCAAAAATCTCAAAACTTGTTTACTTTTTTTTTTTTTTATCCAATTACCTAGTGGCAAAAAACACATTTACAGCAAAAGTTAATAGTGCATGATTGTGAAACAGCAATCTAGTTCATCAGCAGTGTGTCCAGCAAACTTTATAGCAATGTGATTCAACAGCTGATGAAGAAAAATTCACTGCTGTTACCACAGTACGTTGATCTATTCCAAACCAATTCTGCAATTCAAAAATTTGCATTATTCTTTCTATGACTTTTAAGGTCTTGGGAGACAGAGACCATTTTTATTAACGTTAAAAACTATTCTTTATTTTCAACTTGCTTTTTAAAGTTTTTAATTTAGCCTTAGTTTGCAGAATGTGCTAGAGCTGTGTTTGTAAGAAGAATTACTATTTTTACAGTGTGAAGGAGAAGAAAAGAAAAAAAAAAAGCTGTAAAGTGTCATGAAAAGCTGTCTGAAACAAGGGCAATATTTCTCTCCTGACAGAAAAGCTCCATGTTCTTTTTCCAAAACCCCTCACTAAACTCTGAAGCATTGATCCAGACATTTCTGTTGCTTCCTTGCTCCACAGGTTGATTGCAAACCGCATCAAAACATGGAAATCTTGTAAATTTTTCAAAGAAGAGATAGTGTGCAATTTATCCATACATAATGTGCAGCAGAACAGCATTTTACCTTACYTCCTACCTTTCCCACTCAACATTCCTAGGTGGAAATCAGGAAAATTTGAAATGAAAAGACACAGAATTATAGGATAGAAAAGAGACTATTTTAGACCGAAAGAAGAAAGTTAATTTCTTGCAAAAATTCAATAAAGGTATCTGATCKGCCTAAATGTTTAAAATAAACCATAACAAGTGTCACAGATATGTAATGCATTACAGGTGACAAGTATGAGGAAAAAGGTGTAGAAATAACAGCATTGGATAGGAACACAGAACTAGAAGGAATCACCTGGGTTGTTAAATCTTCTCTTCTTCTGCCCCAGAGGATAAATAACTTGCTGCATAACCCCTTTCAGAAAGRCTCACTTGGTTCAATCTTTTGCATAACCCTGATATGTTATCTTCTTTTTTTTTTTCTGTTTGTTTTCCTATCTTTAATTATACTTCCCTCCACATATGCATAAAATTCAAGTTATTCTAAAATTCCTTCAAACTTAAGTTTATTTACAATATTGGAAAGCCAAACCATAGAGTCTGTGGCTGCTTGGATCTTTCTTTCCCACACAYCTCTCTCAAATTTAGGCACTACGTTTGCTGTTGTTCTCCCACTGCTATATGGTATCATTCCTAATTCAGGAGACTGATTTAAAGCTATTGCTACTGGGAATATATTTCCTATGCTTTCAGAATTCAATTTAGTTCGGCGCTTCCTTCTTTGAAAATTCTTTTTATCTATCATGCACAGTTTCTGCTTTTTCCTAAAATTCTTTTCAAGATATCTAATCTCTCCTGTCAGATTGGGATATTTTCCTACATCTCTTCCTGTGTTCTTTGCATACAAACTCCAGATAATTTTTGTATTTTTAACTAAAGGAAATTCCAAGTCTCCTGTAGACTTGTGTTCCTGAGTCCACATGTAGTCAACTTAATTTACTAGTTACTTGAGTTCATTCAGATTTTTATAAATATGTATATATTACTTAAGAAAGTGAGCAACAGATACACTTTAGCTTATTCTTCCATGGAGCTTAATTTGAACCAAACTGTGATTTCTTCATCCAAGACCAGCTCTTCTATGATGTTTTAACTTCTTATTGAAACCAAGTCTAAGCTAGCACCATCTTTCACAGGTTCAGGAAGAGAGGGTTAATAGTTGTAGTTGTTAGTAGTTGTTCGTACASCAATAACTATCTAAATCCAGTACTAGAGCAATGAAAGCATCATTTCATGCTTAGAGAAATATATTGTTAGAAATTATTAATGCCACTGTTGTGRTCATGATCTGGTTTTGTATGCAGAGATAATAACTTACCCTAACCAGTGTGTCTGGAAAAAAGGGGATGAGATTTGGGGCATATAAGTTGTAGGATGAAAAGAACAAAGCAGACACAGAAAACAGAATCACTGTGAGGACACTGCTGTACACATAACTAGAGCAGCACATGTAGTTCTGAACCCCCAGACTCCCAAAAAATAGCAAAACCAAAAAAAGAAATTGAGAAGAGTCACAAGGATAACAACAACATACAGAATAGTTTCCATGAGAAGAACTGGCTGAATTAGGTTCCTTCATTATTGACAATACAGGAGAAAGACATGTAATAAAGATCTATAAATCCTGAGTGGTGTGGAGAAAATATTTTCCATAAGCAGAATGGAATCTTCTTTAAAAATCATCAAACATACCTGATAATAAAAAAAAAAAAACACTGAACTATACATGTTTTGTCTCACTCTTCCTAGGAAGAGGCTCAGAGGGTCTAACATGAAACTAGCAGATCATGCTGTCAAGGAAAGGATATTTTTTTCTTATACTGCACAGCTATATTGTATGACACCTGGCCACATCCATCCATGGAATTTTGTGGAAAAGTAACTCACAACTTTAAACAGTTAACTACAAGAGAGGACTACACATTTCCAAACACAACAAAATGTGATTATCRGAGACTCCTGGTTCTGCACCAGATCTTCCTTAATCATCTTTCATATGGTTTTGGATCAGATTCCACCTTTCCCTCAGAGAAGATCAGATGAACGCTTTATGTGGGTGGCTACACCTGGAAGATTATAGTTGTAGGAGCCAAGTAACAGAGCCCAGAATTTCTTTCCCCTGACTTTGCACCACTTTACTCTTCTCAACATTAATCTTTACCTAGGGATACTGTAGCCTGTATGCATCATTTTAAAAACTGAAGAAACACACAAATTCTCATAAACATGGATCTTGATGAATTATTGTTATTGACTATTARGATCTGAGTCTTTCCCATAGTGATGGTCTATTTTGCTTGCAAAAGAAATCAAATTAATGTCAAAATTTTCAGGCGTATTCCGAGACACATCCACATTCACAAAGTGGAAAGCACACTGGTTCTTGTGATAGTGGCATTGAGCTGACTAAAATAATATCCTTTTCACTGCCATTATACTAACACAATATAATTGGGGAATTGGTAGAGTCCCTATATTTAATTTTAGTGTCTCGGCAAATGATCCTAATAGCCTAATGGCTAGATGCTGCTGGTGCTAATGCTGTTCAATTGACTAGGTTTCAGAGTGTATCAATGAGTCTTTTAAGTATCCGCTAGAGCYGTAAGGTTTCAGATTGCAGCTCTTAAACTATATGTGATCTCTAATGAAAAAAGGAGAAAAAAAAAAAAGGAATTGATAAAGCAAGCTAAGGCAGCAAAGTCAGCAAAAATTGTGCATGCGATCTAGCTTCACTCTATAACAGGGTGAGAACATAAATTACATTTGGTCAGTAACTAATACACCTGGGAAAGTAGGCAACAATGCAAATAATAATCCATTTTTTTAATAATTAAATCTTAGCTAGGCCCTCATTCAGTCACAATGATGATTTTTTTATAGAACCATAAATATGATCATGGGATTTGTAACAGAAAAAAATGCCTTGTAGCATTTTATGAAAATTAACGCATATCCAGTATTGATCCTGATTTGTGCATGTTAAAACAAGCTTCCTTGGGTAAAATATTCTTAAAGTCAATAATATGCTGTAATCTCATGTGACACTAATAAAATAACACAAATGACAATTCATTTTTGTTTACTTGTCTCCTCTTTAATGGATTGACAAATTTTGTTAAAAAAAGAAAACTCGATTTTGCTGCATAGTAGGCATATTTATAAAACAGTTCTCATTGATTTAGGGGGGGTCATTTCTGAAGAAACAATCAATCTCTAGAATTCCTACTTGAACTTATTTTAATGGCTTTTGATGCACGTTGTACCACAGTCGCCCAAATGCAGCACTGAGGGTCTGAACCCAGCAAACGCTTCACACTCGTTTCCTCCAGGCATCCAAACCTTTCCACTGAACTCAGCGAGACGCAGCAGATTTCACACACTTCAGGCTGAGCACACGCTTACAGAGCAGCCTAARAGGCGCTGAGATGATACTACAGAAAACAATTCCATCATAATCAGAGTTTATCTGTGTGTAATGCTAGCTCTGTCCACATTAAAGTGTCCCAAAATAAGGCCATGGCTATTACCACTCTTCAGGCGATGATATTTTGTAGCATCTTGAGACTATAAAAGGAAAGGGTGCAAGTGGTGCTCAAAACTGCGTGAGACACAGCAAGCTTGAGCCACTTCTGCCAAAGACAATATTGCATCTCGTCAGTTATGGCGAAGAGAGAGGAAAAATAATTTAATTTACTCAACCTGTACAAACTGCTACGGGGGAGTAGTGTTCAAGATGCTGAAGTGCTTTTGAGTTTCGTTAGTTAGGTCAAGTATTTTCAGAAGAATAATTCCTGGTCTCGTTTGATATTTTTGGTGTTCACATGACAGAGCTAAGAGCTCCACAAATGGTAAACAAATTAAAGTCTGAATAGAGTAATGGTGCCAACCTGTCTTTTGAGAGCAGAGGTGGGTATGGAACGGCATGTACCAAGCACTCACCAAACAGGAGTTCTGCAAGCAGCACAACCAACATTTTTCATTTGCGTTACGAGGATGGGTGTTCTGATTTCTCATAGCAAAAGGTTCCCTGCAGCTGAAAAATTGCTGCAGTGGGCACATTAACACACACTTGTTTGCSCAGATTCAGACACTCCTTGGG
This sequence comes from Eudromia elegans, assembly GCA_003342815.1. Classification (NCBI taxonomy): domain Eukaryota; kingdom Metazoa; phylum Chordata; class Aves; order Tinamiformes; family Tinamidae; genus Eudromia; species Eudromia elegans. The sequence continues at coordinate 1,766,979 of PTEX01000121.1, forward strand.
CAGGGGACAATCTTCACACACACCCATGATGACATAATTCTCATTGCTTTAGGGGGAAAAATAAAGCCTTTTCTGGACCAGACTGTAATGCACTATTGAGTTCAATGGAAATGTTCACAGCCCCAGTCAGTGGGTAAGTTGGCTACCCCAYTGCATTGACTAATGTCCAGACACCCAGTTTCCTATGACATTGTATTCAGGTATCCCTTATCCTACAGTTCCTGAGATTCAGAAGTGACCCAACAATACTAAACAGAAAACAAAACAAAGCAAAGTTGTTTCCTATTCTAAACACAGCCTCCTCATTCTTCTTGCTTCCAGCTTTCAGTTTTCTAAGGACTGCCTTCATAGGTTTTGTACAGCAGGCAGGATATTGTCAATGCCTGACAACTTATTAATAAAAACATAGAGCAATCGTTACAAATGTGAACAAACTCACAGAAAATTCAGTGCCACTGMTTCTGAAACTATGTAGAAATGTACTTTTTAACTGATAAAAATAATGRGAGATGTTCTATGAGGAAACCACACTGATTTAACAAATCCCATGCCAGGTAAATTCCAGCCTAAACTTGTAAAGTTCTTGGGCAAAACAATGTCAATGTTTTTGACATTGCTCCTCCATAGCAGAAAGTGTTCACTCCAGAGGGGGATTAACCTACCCACGTCCTGTTACCTGCAAGTATGCATTCACTGCAATAACCTTCCCCAGGCAGTTTAATAACGCAGATTATTTGAATTAACAGTACCCAACAAGTCCGTTGCTTTGTTTTTGCCCTAAACAGCCGCGCATCTCGGCTTAAGCTCCTCAAAATTCCAGCCGGATCTCCAGCATTCGTTAAAACAAACACTGCCGATTTTATTATTTGCAGTTCTGACATCTCTCCCCTGAAACACAAGGGGAGATTGTCTGCTACAAGAGGCACCTGGAAGGTGCRCAGAGTACAAAGGCCAGAATTCAAAAGAGTTCTCAGTGTATTCAACAAGCAATTACTCCCGCCCGCGATAGGAGACTGTCAGCTTCAAACACGAGGCATTCTTTGGGAAGATTAGTCCAAATTACATTTTATTACGTTGGCCCGCTTGGATGGCCTAAACTTCATCTCGTTCTTATTCTAATGGAATTCAATCAAGGGCATTAATATATTGTTTATGACATGTTTGGAGTTCTTGTGTTATCAGGCTACATTCATGAGAGGAGCTTCAAACAGTATCAGATAACAGCGAGCTGGATGTTGGATGTTGTACAGCACAGGGGATTTTATCATCTTGTTGAACCAGTGGCAATGATTAAATTAAACTGTCTGAACAAAGCTTTTGCATGTCAGGCTGTTGAATGGCAAAATGAAAGAGTGACACACTTCAAAGATCAAGGAGAGAGCRAGCTGGAAAACCACAGTTATGTAACTTCTTATTTGAGATACTGARTAACCGAACCATTGGCTGCCCGGGCTTTTGCTAGCAGATAATCAGAAGAAAGCATTTTGTGCATTCTAGCATTAATTTGCTACATCTGAAAGCCAAAACGCACACCAAGGTCTGAAGGTGTTGTTACTTATCCCAGGGGGTATCATGCTGAATCCTATTAGCTTTTCCCTATGTATTTTAGTCTGCTTCCTATCATATTTTGTAAAATTTCCAGAAAGTCTGACATATCAATTTCCCTTATACTTTCTTTTTCATATTTTTGGAATCTAAAGGCATGATTTTTACATCTGTACTAAAGTGGATAATACCAATATTCATTACTTCACAGACAACCAGCACCACTGTTTGTGAGAATAAGAATCATTCATGCAAGTCGGGGCCAAAATACCCGGGTCTGGAACTCACAAAATGCAAAATGATTAATAATTTACCTGGCTTTTTAATACAAAATAAAAATGTGCTAATATAGAAAGACTGAGTGAAAGAAAAGGAGGAAAATTACCTRTATGCCTCCCTTCCAGAGTGTGTGGTTTCTGAAAATAACTAACTTTTGGCAAATTTCATTCGGATATGTGTTTTTGAAGTCCATAGCATGATTTATAGTACAGCATACTACCTGCTAATATTTTTGGTAGGAACCCGGATAACTTCTTTCTACCAAATCTCACATAAACAAATACTACCATATCATCTATTACATTGCAATCTCCATAAAAAATGCCTATATTCTAAAATCCCAAATAAGAGAGCCCTAGATTTGAAATAAATAGCCTGAACCGGAATGCAATTTCTATTACAAGACTTAGTTCAATCTTCATTGAGGATGGATTATTGGCTGGGCATTCATTTTTTTCTATATTCATTACTATTATAAGTCAACTTTTAAGAAACAGCAGAATGTTTTTTTCTTTCATTTTATGCAGAACCCAGAATAGATCTTGACCTTGTTCAGGGTGTTAGCATAATATAAATTATCATTTCTTATCAACAATAATTTCACTCCATTACTTTACCTTGCACATTTAACCATGCTTTAGTATGCTTTCTGCATAAATATTTTTCCTTTATACATACAGCAAGATTAATTTGTTTTCATGCAGAAAAATGAAAGCATCCTCATTTTTATCAGTGCTGTGACTTAAAAAGCATCTTCTTCAAAAYTTGTAGTGTTTTCATTTGATAGTAATATTCTTCGTTCTTGTAGAGCCATAGTGCAATGACATCCATTAACATCCAGAACTAGAGAATGCTTTCAAATTCAAATCCACTTGAGATGGTGCAGTAGCAGAAATAGAGCCTGAGGGAAGGAATTCTGAGAATAAACAGAGGACCAACCCATTAGAATACTCCGCTGCGTATATCAGTTTTTATAATTGGTGATATGTATGTGTGCTTACATGTTTGTATATTTTTTGCATCTCTGTGAATAAATCAAAATTTAATATTCATGGCAAAGAGTGCAAATTGTACATGTTTTCGTGCAAGACAGTCTTTACACTGTCTTAGTACACAGTTGTCTAGTCATTGATTTATGTTTGAACATATATATATGTGTGTGTACTTATGTAAGAAAAAATATATAACTTTCCAGAGATAGCTGTTAATGTCAAATATTCCAGGATTTTCCAGGTGTGATTCATTATATGTATATGCTCTATTTTTTTCARTCTTTCTGTTTTCATCATTAAATGGCACTATAGGTGAAAGAACTTAAAAGCCATGCAACTCAAAATGTTGTAYTTTTTTAGAAAAAATAATTGTTAAATTTCATTTGCAAAAAGGAAATATTACCCATTCCCTGAATGGAAGAATCAGARGCAATCTAATCAAACAATGTAACTGCTTTACTAAATAGAAAATATATTTTTCTATTYTTCAAAACTGTACTTCATGTTAATTTTTCAAATAATTATATCTAAAATAATTGTAAAACTTTAACTTTTCGTATTTTCGAGGTTCTAGAGCGTGCTGAGATGAATAGCATTTTAGCAGAAGGAATGCAAGACTCTTCAATTTCAGTTCTGCTACCAGAGAAGGACAAAAAGCAGGTCTCATTATTTATGCACATATTTATGTAAGAGGAGGAGAATGTGACCCATGTTGTATATCAAGCTACTAAATCACTCTGTGTTGCAGGATTTTTTTTACCTATAATATAGAACAGAAATGCATAGCACTATGCACTATGCGTTTTTGTTTTCTGTATGCATATGTACATATGCACTTAGCTTTGGGGGTTTATTTTTTCACCTGCCTAATATGCCTTCTTTTGCCTTGCCTAAATTAGAGTTAGAGTCAAATAGTCAAATAGAGTATCAGTAGTTCAGTATAGTGTCTTACATAGGATGTGACCTATGCACACTTCCTAAATTAGATACCACTTGCAAAAGTCTGTGGTAGAAGGTCCTCAGCCTATGAATATATATATATATATAACCAATCCTTCTGCACTTAGCAAAAAGGCTGCAGCAACAATGGTAGTTGAGTCTGCGAGAATAGAACTAATCTGATCAATAATACAATGTCTACTTTAACCTAGACAATTAGCAGATGAATATGACTCGAGTTATCCAAAATAGTAGCCTGGAACAGGTCAGCCTGTGTCTGAAAAACACATTTCTCCATCAACAAYCAAGCCTGCCTAAGGCAACCAGTGCAGGAGTAGACCTCTGTATGGTAAATGGGAAGTCAATTAGGATGCAATTCCAAGCTAAATATCTACAAAGATGGGTTCTAGCAAGAGGAAAATATCTCTCCATCCTGTACAATTCAAATGTATAGGGATTTTTCTGTAGCTCACATGGGAAATATAAATATATTCAAGAGAATCTAAAGAAGGGAGACAAAAAATGCTTTCATGGGCTCTATATGCATAAAATAATCCATAATGCTCTTTGAGTMATTCGTTCCTTATGACAGTCCTTTTATAAACAGATTTGCTTCCAATAGTAATAGATTACTAATGATTTTCTAAAAAGCAGGACCCAATATATATGTTTTCCTGCATGTATAAAAAAGAAACAGTGTTGTACTTCAGTGACACTACTCACCACAGAAATATTTCCGTTTCAAGGAAAATCATATTTGGGCTTCTTTCTCTGCATTATTAAGGACTTCCAAAGGTTGGGTAAGAATCTGGGGAAAGCGGCTTGTGGACTCTCTTTCCCCATTGTGTTGTTCCRTACAAAGCCATACAGACAGAGGAGTCAAAAACATCATATTTGCTACCAGGTAATTCATTTATTTAAGCCAGAGTCTTCATACTTCAGCTAATATCACATTGTCTAGTAAAAGTCTCAGTTTAAAGAACGGCCTAAAACCCGAATTCCTTCAGCTACACCACCTGAGGAGTCCACTGCCGTTCCTAACCCCCAGGAACGTGTTAATTATTCTTCGACGGGGCTGTTAAAGCGGTTCCGCGACGTTTTCCCGCCCGAGCGCTCTGCTCGTGTTGGCGGCGGCGGTCAGGATCCGTCCCGGGCGCTCGGGCTGCCTCGGGAGGAGGCGCCGCTCCGGCCGGCAGCCGCGGCCCGGATCAAACGAGCGGAGCGCTGCGCTCGTTTGGTGTAGGATGAATAGGCACGTCAGCCACAGACATGCTCTATGTAAAGCAGAACTTGCGGAGTTTCGCAATCAGGTAGACACCAGGAAGGAATTACAATAATCCACKCTGGAGGTGACAGGAGCACTACGCGGATTAGCATTTCAGCTGCGGCCTGAAAGTGTTATCCTCCACCCAGCACCAGCAGACATGAACCTGACGGAGGAACACAGCGAGGACGGCAGGGAAATGACTGCTGGAGAACACCGAGAGTGAGGGCACCTGATCAGCTCTGGCAAAGGCTATGGGGTACAAACGTGGCTGCAGGGAACGCGAGGAACCCACTGAAACACTTGTATGTGGCTTTCATCTCCATAGCGTCTGAATCACCTTTATTTGAAAGCCTTTATTCATCAATGTATTTAAACTGGCAATTTGAGATAAATCCAGGAGAGCGAGAGGTACTTCCACCCCTCATAGAACAGAGGTGCAAGAAATACTGGCTCCCAAAATGCTCCAGAATGCWTAGGTCCCAAAAGGCATTATTCCCTCTGTATTTGTTCCTGACAGGAACAATATATATTTTTTTCTCTTTCACTTATATACTTTGAGGATACTATATAACAACACTTCTCACCTCTGTATACACAGATTACCATTTACACAAGAAGATGCAGTGAGCCCACAAATACTGTAGTCTCATGAGATGGCAACCCACTTCAAAGCAAAAGGCAAACGGAGAGCAAAGCAAGCCAATGAGCCTGAATTTGCAGGATCTGCAAATAAGCCTCCAGTAGTAATTAAAATCTATGTTTCATGTTCCATTTTAAACATTTTCACGCTAGGAAATGCTTCTACRAACCTTGCAGTTTGGTTAGGCCTCTTTCTTCAAGTGAGACAAACTGTATCCTGTGCTGCTTACAGGGCAATTATTGCAGGCTTGGCCATAAAACCTGAAGCTTATGTTAAATATATATATTAACGTTCTCATGCTTCATTCTGTATGAACAAGGATTTGCCGTAGTGTCAACATACCAAATAATATTTCCTCAGGGAATCAGGCTGGACATGGTGCACTTCCAACTCACATCATTAAAGGACTGTAACAGATAAAATACTAAGATTAGGCATTTTGATAAAGTAATTTATTTTTGCTTCACTGGGATAGGTTACACCTGGACAGGTGTTTTATGGGGACATTCCCCAAGAAAACGATTATCCTAATGGTAGTGAATACCTACAGGCATTTCAATTGAGAAAATATTATTGCACATTCAGTGTCAAGTAGTTTAATGATGTTTAACCAGGTGCTAAATAAGTGTCAAATACTAAGCTCCACACTTAYGATATGCAGGTTGGAAAATAAAGATTAAGCAGGTATATTTCACACAGCACATATTCCATGTACCAGCTAGCAAAGAAATGAATATATAAGCCCTAAACGTACCAGATCCAAACCTGTGGAGCCAGACTCATAGCTTTGCTAATACATAAAAATCATTTCACAGGAAATATGCAATACAAAATCCACCAAAGTAGGAGGTATTAGTTGCAGTGGTGTTCAATATATTCCTACAAAGTTTAGTTTTTACATTAAATGACAATGAGCAATTCAATAACTCTGCTGGTGKGAAAGCTGCAGCAGCTTCATTACCCAGTCATGTCATTTTACTGACGCTGTCTTTGTCAGTCCTCTCTGCCTTCCTACTCCCCTTCATGTGTCATATCCAAAATTGGCTTGCAAACTTTTTCCAGCTTGAATCAGAAGCTKCAGGGCATTAAAATAACTTTATTGCTCCCTTTCTCTCTTCTTGGTTAAGACAAGGAAGCATTAAAAATCTTACCCTTTCTGTGTGTGACTCAGATCAGCAAATAACAGCATTATTTTCTCCCTCRGATTTTTGGATTTTGAAAGTCTTTAAATATTGCTGTATGAGAGTTGCTTAAACTTCTTGCCCTCCAGAGAATGACTTCTACTTTTCAAACATATTTTGGTCAATCGAAACACAGAACATCAAAATCCTAGCCTCCATTTAGGCTGTTTGGTACTTTTAACACTTGGAACCTGAATGTCATTTATAGTTGGTTATCAGGCAAAACTTTGCATTAGGATGATGCCTGTGGGAAAAAAAAAAACCCACTCAGTTTTTGATAGATTTGGGCAAGGGGCAGACAATACATGGAAAATATTAAAGGAAAGGCCGGGAAAATATTAAATGAATAACAAGTATATCTTTCAAGGTCTAATTTATATATTTTAYTCTAGACAAAAGAAGCAAGATTTTTGCAATAGTGCCATCTGGTGACATTCAATAATGTGACACTTTAGTCCCATGTAATCAGTAGTAAAMCAGGATTTGTTTTCAACAGTTAAAGGTGACAAGTTTGTAGCACAAACGATGATAGAAATAATTAGAAATCATCCTCTTTTTAACTGATAAAATATGAATTAGTATATTGAGTATTGATTGTTGGTTTGGGATSAGAGAAATATTTTGATTACACTCTGTACTTACAAATAATAGTYTAAAGAGTAAAATACAATATTATCTAAAATAATACTACCAGAAAAAGAATACATCATATATACATGCACACATATACACACAAATATACTTGGAACTTCAAAACAGCTATTTTGGTAAAGTCAAGGAAAACAGTCAGGTTGAAAGCAAAACCTAGGCATGAGATAGCTAGTCCTGTGATATATATTAGAAATATTCTTGAGAAATAAGAGACATTTTGAATTTGCACATTCCTTCAAAGGGGGARTTATGATGACCCAACTAACTTAAGGCCACACATAAACCGAGGGAAAATTAATGGAAAAGCTAATAAGCAGATCTGGATTCAATTAATGCAAAATTAAAGGAATGAATGTAATTAATGATGGTCAACATGGTTTTATAGAAAATAGGCCTTGTTAAACAAAACTTTTTTCATTCTTTGATGGGAATATGATTTTGGTTTGTAAAGAGCACATCATACATCTGGACTTTTCATAGGATGTTTTGACTTCAGGCTGCCTGATACGCTGATTTAAAAAACAACAACAAAAACCAGTCTATGTTATTTGCATAACAGCTCTTTTCACAGGAAATAGCTATATCTTTCACAACTGTGTTTCCAGAAGAAATGGAAATTGTTGAGATTTGATYTAAATAAAGACAGGCCGTGTGCACAAGCACACGACGATAGCCATATCACAAAACGCAAGAGCACATGCATGCACGAGCACTTGACTCTGAGCAGGGTGTTGCAAAGTTCAGTAGTTGACCCAGTACTGTTTCATGTCTTCATTGATGATTTGGAACTAAACGTTACTGTTGATCTTGTTTGTAGATTACACAAAGGCAGCACAAAGGCTGGCAGAGTGGTGAAGACAAAGACAAGACAGAAAGAAGCATTTTGAACCAATCCCTAAGGTGGACCAGTTCAAATACAATACATTTTAATGTAGCCACATGAAAAGTTAAACAACTAGGAACAAGTTGGGCCATACTTAAGGCACTGAGGACCATGTTCTGCAAAACAGTAACTCCTARWGGGACTTAAGGGATCACTGAAAACWCGTCATTCAGTGGGAGCACGTGATACTGGAGTAAAATAGTGAATACAACAGAGAGATCTTATCTCTGCACACAGTTTTAGTGAAACTGCTGTGAGATAAAGGGGAAGTCAAAAATAAGACAGTCAAAAAATGAAGACCAGAAGGAGGGTGGAGAGCAGAATAAAAGCAYTTTACAGAAAGGAAAATCCCTTCAGTTTATCAGAAAGAAGATGGAGTGATGACTTGTTTATGAGAGCTCCCTTGAGAGAAAATCCCACATAGTAAAGGATTCTTCRGTCAGGAAAGGAAAAGCATAACAAGCAGATGTGTACTGAGCTCCACACAGATAAATTAAAGCAAGAAATAAGGCTCACAAATTTTAAAAGTAGAGATGATTAACTGCAAACCAAACCAATAAAGGAAGCGGTGGATACACTATCTCTATTAATGTCTTCAACTCAAGCATAAATGTCTTTTTGGATATACTTTATCTAAACATAATTCATTGAACTCAATAGAGGGGCTGTTGGGTGAAATTCAAAGGCTTGTGAAATACAGGAAGTCAGAGTCGATGACCTAATGGGAATATTTGCAAAGACTAATCTTAGCCTCAGGATACTAGTCTCCTTGGGTTACCTCTTCAGTCAATAGAGAGTTTCCTTTAGAGAGCAATTCAGAGGCAGCGAATAACTTCAGTGCTATGATTTGCCCCTTGCCACTGAAAATTTGCCTCTTTCCACTGATTAGAGTGAAAATCAGAGCTGCAATGTTTGAAAATCTGTGGTTTCCACTAAAAGGCCACCCCTTCAAAATCTGGATAATTATATCACTGCAATATTACTAGMAATTTGGGAAAGGGCTTAGTGGGTGACTGGGGAGGAGGAAAAAGGGAGGTCTCTTGATTAACCCTTGATTAACCTGGTCACTCTGGGAGCAACAAATTGCAACACTGCCTATGGTGCAGCAGCTGAAGATGATCATGATGCTTCTTTCCCACTCCCTTAACCATCATCCTTTTGGAGAACTGCATCTTTCCTCCATCCCTGTGTTGTACCAGAGACCGTGGTCAAGCAACAGCCCTCATGCTGGAACATTTGGTGGAGAGAGGGGAGCTCCTGCCCAGACGGCAGCGGGATGGTTCAGTTCACCTCTCCTTCCTTTCCCTTGCCACTACTGACAGTGGAAGGAATTCCCTTAATTCCAGAGGCTTCAGTAGATATTTTAAAATTATAATGCTACTGTAGTATCAGCAGAAAAACATATTCTTACCAGAGAGACGTACCTTCCTAGGCTAGAGCGAACTAGTGTTTTCACTTTCTCTTCTTTCATTGTTCCTTCTTGTCTTTAATGCTGTGAATTGCTGTGCAACTGCCAAAAAACACACATAAATGCAGAAAGGAAAAAGCTAATGTAGTTATGAACTGCAAAGGGATGCAGAACTTCCTTTGGTGCGGTTTGTAAGACTCCTCATGCAACGTTTATTATTCCGAATGAAAGGAAAGATGATTTGCTTTCTATACTGAAAACTCTCCATGTTGTGGCTTGTTGAATATAGCAAATCCCATTCTAGTAAAAGTTAGATTCATAAAAGACAAAAAAGTATCTAAACCTCTGTTTTCTCTTTTGTGAACCAAAGTCATGCAACCAGTGGCATGCTTGTCTTTATTCTTCCTTCTAAATTTAAAATGCTTCCAAAACTAAATCAAATCCTTCACTAAATTGAGACTGGGTACTAAAATACTATTAATTAAAATGCATCCAAAGCTACTGGGGGGGTACAGGAAATATTGTGGGTTTGGTTCCAGACACCACAAGAAAACCCAAATTGCAATGAAGTGAGCCACATGAGCTTTGGTTTCCCAGTGCACGTAAGTTATGTTCACGCATATACTGCAGTCTTTGAAGTGTGTAACAGCATTATGTCTAAAAAAACAATGTACACACCTTAAATAAAAAGTAGCTTATTGCTAAAAAAAGCTAGACATCACATGGGCCTTCAGCAGGTCATCACCTTTTCACCAGTGGAGGATCTCACCTCCATGCTGGCGGCTGCCGACTGATCAGGAGTGGTTGCTGAAGGCTGGAGTGGCCGTGACAATTCCTTAAAATAAAATCACTAGGAAGCTTGCTGCACCGATGGGCTCTTCCTTGCATGAAGGATTTCTCTGTAGCTTGTGATGCTGTTTGACAGTGTCCTACTCACAACAGGGCTTCTTTCAGGAGTGGAGTTTATGTAATATTCTAAGCCCCTTGCTGCTATTTCCATCACCAGAAGTAGGTTCCATCCCAAGGAGTCACTTTCTTTGCTCAGCCGTAAGGCACAATTCCTCATCCATTAAAGTTTTATCAAGAAATTGCCACAACTCAGTCACACCTTCAAGCTCTACTTCTAACAGTTCCATCAAAGATCACTGATTACAGGTCACCAGAACAGATTTAACAATAATAAGTGAAAAAGTTTCAAGTATTGTGAGAATTACCAAAATGTGACMCAAAGACACAAAGTGAGCATGTGCTAGGGGAAAAAATAGCACTGACAGATGTGCTTAACTCGGGGTTGCCACAAAAAAAAAAGCAGTATCTGTGAAGCTCAAGAAAGCAAAGTACAAAGAAATGAAGTGTACCTGCTTTCTCCAGATGACTGTGGTCACCAATGTTTGCCTGCCATCTAGTGGAATACACAACAGTTTTCAATAACATTTATATTTTATCTCCTACATCATATTTTACAAGTTTAAAATGAGCAGAGAAATAAGTATGAAAACCATGAAGAGTAATAGTTCTYTCATGAAATTCCAAGGCAACTAACTCGATTTGCTTCAAAGACAAACAGTCAAATATATAGTAAGAGGAAAATTCTTGTGATATAAATTAGTCCGTTACCAGATACAAAAGAATACTTTGAAAAGCACAACAAAGTTCTGGTTTTTGTTTTGTTTTTCTGTCTGAGGTATCCCCTAAGRTTTTTTTGGCTGAACCTATAAACAGAGGCCAAATATGATTCAGATACCTAGAATATGACACACCAAAGCACAGTAATAATGAAAAGCAACTAAATTTTAAAAAAGATAAAAGATATGAAAGATATYGCTGGCTTTTTTCTGATAGGGCTCCATGCAACATGAGCACGTGTATGACAGTCCTGTGCACCGTAATGCTCTAGAGACACCTAAGAGGTGCATAAGCACAGAACAGGTTTGGTCGTGCAGAGCACTGTGCAACTCCCCTTTTCCTGATAGTTATGTACATATGAGGACCAATCAAAATAATTCAATCAAAATCATTTTCTGGAGAAAAAAAAAAAAAAAAAAAAAAGAGAGCTTTCAAGAAAAGTATTTACTGAAAAGTGCCTGATTATCATAGGGAAATACCATGGAAACTTCTGGAAACTTAAAAACTGTGAACTGCAAATCATGGAGCTGCTCTAATGAGAGATTTATAATTGCGGGAGAGGACACGGGAAAATGGCAAATTGTGACACATGTTGTTGGCGGAAAACGCAGCTCACAGAAGAGGAATGGCATCAGAGCACGAATGAACGAGTGAATTTGGCTCAGCACGTCCAAACGACAGTGGTAACTGAAATGGCCTCTAACTAGAGCAGCCAGCCAGCCCCTGGCTGCCCAGCTTTGGCAGGTTTATTGCTAATGCTGATCTCAGAGTGAAAGGCATAGTCCTCCCACCAAATTACAAAGACAGGCCAGGTTACTAGGCTGTTTATGTGCCACAGAAATTTGTCTGCCTCCTACGTGAACCCAGATAACCAAATACAATCAAACTGCTCTTCAGCGTCCCTGACTTTTCTTCCTCCTGGCAGACTGCTTGCTTCTCCTCCTCAAGTCAGAAGCCTCCCTAATTGCTTCCCTTGTAAATCACAGTATATCTCCATTTGGTATTCTCTATCTTCTTTAGAAAATATAATATTTACAAGAATTAGATCCCCATTCATAGAATCACAGAACGCTTACAGCTGGAAGGGACCTCTAGAGCTCATCTAGTCCAACCCCCCTGCACACGCAGGGTCTCCTAGAGCACGTGGCACAGGATTGTGGTCTGGAAGATCTCCAGAGAAGGAGACTCCACCACCTCTCTGGGCAGCCTGTTCCAGGGCTCTGTCACCCTCACCGTTAAGAATTTTTTCCTTAAGTTCCTGGGGAACTTTTGGTGCTTTAGTTTGTGACCACTTCGTCTAGTTCTATCACTGGCCACCACTGAGAAGAGGCCAGCCCCATCCTCCTCACTCCCTCTCTTGAGATATTTATATATATTAATCAGGTCCCCTCTCAGTCTTCTCTTCTCCAGGCTGAAGAGGCCCAGCTCTCTCAGCCTTTCCTCATAGGGCACATGTTCCAGGCCCCTAATCATCTTCGTGGCCCTGCGCTCGACTCTCTCTAGCAGCTCCACATCCCTCCTGCACTGGGGAGCCCAGAACTGCACACAGGACTCGAGGTGCGGCCTCACCAGGGCTGAGTAGAGGGGCAGAATCACCTCCCTCGACCTGCTGGAGACGCTCTGCTTAATGCACCCCAGGATCCCATTGGCCTTCTTGGCCAC
>PTEX01000121.1:1780161-1875127 GCA_003342815.1 Eudromia elegans
AGGTCCCTCTGGATGGCAGCACAGCCCTCAGGGCTATCAGCTATTCCTCCCAGCTTAGTATCATCAGCAAACTTGCTGAGGGAGCACTCCATCCCTTCATCTAGGTCGTTAATGAATAAATTGAACAGGACCRGRYSGAGAACTGACCCCTGGGGGACACCACTAACCACAGGCCTCCAGCTGGACTCGGCACCACTGATCACCACCCTCTGAGCTCTGCCATCCAGCCAGTTCCTAATCCACYTCACTGTCCACACTTCTGGAGCTTGCCCAGGAGGATGCTGTGAGGGACGGTGTCAAAAGCCTTGTTGAAGTCCAGGTAGATGACATCCACCGCTCTGCCCTCATCTATCYAKCYAGTCACMCCATCATAGAAGGCTATCAGGTTAGTCAAGCCTGATTTCCCCTTGGCTGGAGTTGCCAGCATGCATTTAACCAGCATAATGATGTCTTTAAATTATTTGCAACAACTTTCAGAGATTTTAATGAATTTTTTTTCATTACACATAAGAATAGCAGTAAGAAAAAATGAATATTTATGCAGTGATAATAAAAGTGCTCAGACTTGATACATTTGAGGTTGCCTGTTTAGATTATTAATAGCTTTTTGGGTTTTTTTTATCAGATGTTTAAATGTACCAGAAACTAGGCTTCTATTTAACTTTTTGTCAGAAACAGTTCTGATATTTATCCTAAATATTCCTATTTTCAGGTTCTTTTTGTATGGCTTTTACACTCCCCTTCAGAGACTCCGTCAGAAGAACTGCTATGAACTCCTGCGTAGAGATGCTACAGACTTTTTTCCAGACACTGGATGAAATCACACTCGTAAAAATATAGGTAAATTGTGAATCACAGAATCACAGAGTGGTTGAGGCTGGAAGGGACCTCTAGAGATCATTTAGTCCAACCTCCCTGCTCCAGCAGGGACCCCTAGAGCACGTGGCACAGGGTGGCATCCAGGTAGGTTTTGACAGCTCTCCAGAGGAGGAGACTCCACCACCTCTCTGGGCAGCCTGTTCCAGGGCTCTGTCACCCTCACAGGAAAGAAGTTCCTCCTCATATGGAGATGGAACTTCCTGTGTTTCAATTTGCACCCACTACACCTTGTCCTGTCACTGGCCACCACTGAGAAGAGTTTGGCCTCCTCCTGCCTACATTACCCCTCAGGTATTTGTACATGTGTTTAAGATCTCCTCTCAATATTCTCTTCTCCAGGCTAAAAAGGCCCAGCTCACTTAGTCTTTTCTCATACGGTAGATACTCCAGTCCCTTAATCATCTTTGTTGCTCTGCATTGGACCCTCTCTAGCAGCTCCACATCCCTCTTGTACTGGTGAGCCCAGAACTGCACCTAATACTCCAGGCACAACCTCACCAGAGCTGAGTAGAAGCGTAGGATCCCCTCCCTTGACCTGCTGGCAATGCTCCTCCTGATGCAGGCCAGGATCCCATTGGCCTTTTTGGCCACTAGGGCACATTTCTGGCTCGTGAAGAACTGCAGAAAGACACGGAAGACTGAGTGACGATGAAATAAAATGCCAGGTAACATTCATGGGGAGAAAGAGCCACAACTTCACCTCTTAAACAAGAGCCTTTGAGTTTATCAATACCAATCAAGAATTAGATCCTGTGGATATGATAGGTAATTCCATGAAATTAGCTCAATGAAAAAGTACTAAAAAAACTAAAAGAAAAGTATTAGGAATTGCTAAAAAGGAAATAAAGAACAAAAAAATAAAAGGCCATGCAGTAAGTAACTGCATGAGTCTATCATACTTTGAATATTGTATCCAGTTTCAGGTGCCTTTTTTTTTTTTTTTTTTTCCCCAGAAAATAATATCGAGAAAAGTTTCAAAGCAAAAGAAATACAAAAGCTCTGCCATGCCTTGGACTAGCCAAAGAACATTTGCACTGATGTATTTCAGTCTGGAAAAGAAGGGGAATATGGTAATTAACTACAGAATCGTGGCCAGTATAAACATGGTAGGTAAGCATCTACTGTGCAGTAAATATTAGATTAACCAAGTAAAATTCAAAAACAAGTAAAATTTTGAACAAAACAAACAAGTGTTTCTTTATACACTGTATATATTGCTAAAGGCTGCTTACTGAGGAAGCATTTCTGGGTAAGAGAAACTGGAAAATGCAATGGGGATTGCTAAATAGACAAGTCTTTAGGAGGGCCTTGGATTGAAGAGATTTTGACAGCTGGAAGGAAAAGTAACAAGTATGCTCGCATTGTTCTTCTTCTGTCCTAAACACCATCTTTAGAGAGCATATTTGGCTAAAAGAGCCTTTGGTCAGGACCTGTAGAGCTCTTACATTTATCTTTGCAAGATTTCCACATGGAGAGCCGCTTCTATGTTAGAAAAGGTATGTAAGTTAAGGAGCATTGATCATAAGCAAATGCCATTTGCCTGACTTCTTAAAGGTGTAGTGTAAGGTTGTGTGTGTTACAGATGCAACATAAGGCCTCTYAGCCATCAATGCTAAGTTTGAATTCATGCATACTGAAGGAGGATGCTGATTAAGCTACAGACTTTGTTTATATAGCACAGAAATGTTTCTAGTAAGAAACTCCTTACCAGAGGAATCTGTTTTTTGGTTCCTAGGAAGAAAAATGGCATAAGTACCTCAAAGCAACATCAGGCTGAGGTTCTGTTACACCAAGTCCCTAAAAACATTTGTTCTGCTCAGTATATTGAAAATAATTTTGCAAAGTGTGCTGAGGCACTTTCCAGGTAACCAGAGATATGCCAGCCTGAAGAAACTATTCTCTGCCTTCAGCCCAGATATTTAAGAACTCAACCTTAAAAGCTTTGCATTTCACAAATATTAAGTCAAAACAATGTTACCATTTAGCCCCATTTAATAGTGAAAAAATATGGTGCATATTTTGCTTTACATCTGTCACAATAGGTTTTTGAAACACACTCTGCTTCTGTAACTTTATGAGACAGATCTACAGAGTATATAAAATTAGTAAGCTTCTGTATGGAAAATGGTAGGTACAACTTGCCCTGATAGACACAAGAATTAAATATAATCTTGTTTTTCTCATATTGCATTTGCAAGTTGGTGTTAAACACTGAAGGACACAACTTGATTTCAAGCTTTTCCCTAAGTATAATGAAAGTTAAAAATACTACTAGAAACATAAATGTAAAATGTTCCAGACAGTCATCTCAACAGAGATCATCAAGAAACAGTTTACTACTCATAAATCTGCTGGTGAAAAAAGATGGTAGAAGCACTAAAAATATGTCCTTTAGTAGTATTGCAGAATGATTGAGCATATTTGCCAGTTCACACAGTTTTCAGAGCTTGTTTCACAAATAACCAAATGATACTACTTATAAAACCCACAGGCTGGTTAATGAGCAGCTCTGTCCTGTGCTATCCTATGTTTCCAGTGCCATCTTTCYGTAATTATGTTTTTTTGGAATAGCTGGAAATGCCAGTAAATGATGCAGTGGAGTATAAATATTTTTCTGATCTCTTCACCAGCAATATGAAGCATTTGGTCTGCTTAATCCGCTTCTGTGGAGTTGAAACCTCCTTAAAGTTCATAAAATGAACATAAAGTTCATAAAATTTGAACAGCTGAAAGAGAATGTACAAAAATAGCTCTTATTAGGAAGTCAAATTATTGGATGCAAGGATATTGCCATGGATGGCAACATGATAAACAGCTTACTCTATACACTAAAATCACTTACTATCAGCAAAGATCATAGGATTGTTTGATATCTCATCAACCAGATCAGACAGCTCTCACATGTGCTTGACTTATAGCCTTAATATTTTAGGCTATATTTTAGTATTTTTAGTATTTAGAATACAAGTATAAATCACGTAGATTATAAAATACTGTGTATTCTAGAACCTATGTTTACAACAGATCTCAGCTTCTACTGAGTCTCCTTTTCGATCCAAGTTAAAAACACTTTTCTCAACAGTGTAAATTAAAAGGAGAATTCATTATCAAAAGTGCTTTATTTCTTGCTTTCAAATGGAGACTTAAGTCACTGCATTATTGCCCATACTCTAATTAAAATCAAGTCACGAGAGTCTTCATTTGTATCTTGTCCATAAAGAAAAGTTAAAGCTGTACATGTAGTTTCACATCAATGCAAAAGATAGAACTAGGATATACTAACACTTCTAAAGGATGCATTAACAATTATAAATACATCTGTGGCTATACACTGGTAAGTTCAGTGAATGTGCGGTATTTTTCATAGGTTAAAAATATTGGATGCTGAAGAAAAACATTAGCACAATATTTACACATGGTTCACAGAAACACTAAGTAATAAAGTGTAATGAGATTACTGGCGGGTTTAACTTGTTAAAAATTTACAATAAAATTATTCTGTATATCATCCTTTTCAAGAAGATTACAGAAACATTCTGAAACCTTCACACATACAACTTAATTTTGTATTTCTGAATACAAAATCTCCAACTCTTAAATACAATCTTCAAATTCTCTGTTAAATCGAGTTTGGCATTCATCTCATGAAGAAATCTTCTCCCATGTCAGCTTGTCATATTTTCAGCAGCCTAGAAACAGAAACACTATTTATTGCAAACAAATCACAGATTTTGTAGATAAAATAGCACCAAACACTACATGTGCTATGTGCACAATTGTTTTGCAATGAATACTCCTGTGTATTTTAAATATACAGTTCCTAACTCTCATTAGTCTTTATTAACATACCCGTTACTTGTTTTGCCTATGTTATATTTTGTGCATACCATAGCTGAGTACTCTAATGCACTCAAAAAGTACTCCAATGCACTGAATTTTCTTCAGAGTTTAATTCTTCATGCAATTAATAACAAAGAGTATTCACATTCACACAGATAAATTTACACCATTTTTTACAAAGAGAATGACATTAAACACATTGCATAACTGCCATTCATTCCTTCACGGTTGGCATTTCTGTTACGGTATTACTCTAAAACTCCAATCAGATGCATTAGCAATGCTGAAGAGAGACAGATGTAAATTTTTAGCCAATTACAGGACAAACAGGCAAAGGACAGCAACATAATGAGAAAATCAGGAAAAAAAGGAAGATAAAAACATTTCTCATGTTTACTTGTATGCAGAGTTAAACATACATATGGACATTTTAAAGCATGTACATTAACACAAAATATGCATAAACAAACAAGAGCTTATGTTTATTTTAAAAAAGGTACCATTTTCTTACATCAAATTACATTCAATCATATTAATTGTCTTTAAGGATAACTGTTCATTTTGCTGTTTTAAAAAGAAACCTTACATCTTAAAGTACATTTTACACATTGAAATATAGCAAATTGGACACAGATCTGATTTTCTTTAGAAAACAAGTCTTATGTACAATTTAAAAACAGAATTACCTTTAGAGCTTCTGTAGCCTTACGCAGTTCTTTAATAACAGATGATAATGCTTCTGGATTTATCCCTTGTTCACAAAGCCGCACACAAATGGACAGGGTCTCCATATCCAAGCCAGTGTTTAATAATCTTGAAATCTCAAACAGCACTATGACACAAAAAGTGGAAACAGTTTCATCCCCACAGACTATGAAGTTTCAATGCTCAAAATTCTTATTCACCAACATCTAACTTCTAAAGCAGTATCTGAATAAGGCAATTAGTGAAAAGCCTTTGCAGCTTAACCGCCAATTCATGAGCAGCTTCACAGTGTTGTCAGAAGCCACAGCTTCTAACTTAAACATCACAGTTGTCTGGTTCAGTGAGATTATTCTTGATTTTAAATCTCTCAAAAAACATTGTGAAATATTCAACAAATAAAGTGCTTGACAGCAATTCTTTAAGGTCTATCTTTTACCTAGTATGTGCTTTTGAACTCTGGATACTTGCTGTGAGTGCTACTTACCTGGAGTGGAAGATCATTCTTAAAAACTAGGAGAACATCAGGAGCTTTCTCGCTCTTCTCCTTCAATATATGCACCGGGCTTTACCTCTAACACTAACCAAAGTAAACAATATACTTGACTTTGTATATAGTATAAAAAACAAGTGCTATGAAAAAAGCCTCTGACTTCCACTAAATAAGTATAATAATGTCCCCAGGAGTAGTTTGGATTAAAAAACAGGCACTTTTAAGACCGTACCAAAGCCAGTAAGGGACAGGATACAAAGTTTCCTTCTCCTCAGGATAGCTTGAAACCCAACCTCTACAAATATTACACACAATTCCTGTCTTTATGACAGCGTCTTAAGTAGTCAAATAAAGCAAGAATCTATTGATACTGAGTTTGTAATAAAATAACATTGAACATTAAGTGCTAAAGAATTGACAAAGTTGTATTACAAAATTTAGTAGGAATGTACTCTATGATTATTATCTTCTAATAGGGAATATCATTAGATGTTGAGGTAGTATCTTTGGCAGTGTATTGGGTTTCTTTGAGAAAAATCTGAGCTTTTGACAATCTACAGATAACAGCTAGATATTTATATCACACATTTCAGATTAAGCATTTTACATGTTTAACTGCTTACATTATAAAAGAACTTTTTAAAAAATAACTCTACTAATAGAGAGCATACAGTGGAAGCAAATGTTTCTTATAAAGTTTTCTTGTAGACTTTTGACAGGATAAAGACTTTCAAAATGATTTAAGCATTGATTTTAGAATTGAGTGCAGTAGGAGTTTAACCATGATTATTTTTGAAACTCTCTTAAATTTATATCCTTATATAACTTTAAAAGTTATATTTTGTTGTACTATACTTTACAATAAATAATATCTTTAAATATCAGACCTATAGAACCTATGCTTAAAATATGGAAATTAATTTTCCTCCTGAAATGCTTGACCTCAGAAGGAGATTAAGTTGGGAATGTCTACCCTAAATAAAGTGTGCATGTTCCACAGGAAGCCTGAGCTCCCAAACCTAAAGGTCAGTACACCTGAACAATTTATTTTGTCTCCAATTCTGCATGCGGTCACTATCACCTAAAACATCCCTGCAGAAGTGGAGAAAGGGCAGGTATCAAGAGAAGAAATTTCAGTAATACTATCCATCACAAATAATCCTCTTCAGAGGCACTGAACAGTCTCATCTTCTTGAATATGAGTAAAGCAGCTAGTCATTCCTTGGTCTCAGTAACAGGAACATGAACTAGTAGCTCAGTGGCTGAGCTGTTTTTCCACACCAGTACAAAACTGAGGGGTCTTTGCTGAAAAGTCTTTATGTAACAACAGACGTAACTGGATGACAAGATTTTTTTTTTAAATGTGATACTTGCCTTGAACACTCTCCCTAAAGATGCAGCCTCTCCTAAAAGCATTTCTAGAAGGAGTCTTTGTAATAACTCTCAGAGGATTTATTGTTCATAAACTTTACACTGAAGCATATGTAAATTTTCAGCATCTTTTCCAAAGATTTCCAGTTTCACAGAATGAATCATAGATTACTTAGGGCTAGAAGGGACCTCTAGAGGTCGTCTAGTCCAACCCCTCTGCACACGCAGGGTCCCCTAGAGCATGTGGCACAGGGTGATGTCCAGGCGGGTTTGGAAGATCTCCAGAGAAGGAGACTCCACAGCCTCTCTGGGCAGCCTGTTCCAGGGCTCTGTCACCCTCACTGTTAAAAAATTCTTTCTCAAGTTCCTGTGGAACTTTTGATGCCTCAATTTGTGGCCATTTCCTCTAGTTCTATCACTGGCCACCACTGAGAAGAGGCCAGCCCCATCCTCCTCACTCCCTCTCTTGAGATATTTATATACATTAATCAGGTCCCCTCTTAGCCTTCTCTTCTCCAGGCTGAAGAKGCTCAGCTCTCTCAGCCTTCATGATTCATTAAGAACCACAACCTGAACCTGCCACTTCCTGTTTTTTATATCCTGTAGTGGGGTTGGAAGAGACACTAGCAACTGATCATCAACTGAACCTTACAGAACTCTGCACAATCCCACCCTATTCCCAGGGCCATTTCACTGTTCACTCTGGAGAKTCAATCTCTGCTTTGGAAGCTACTCCACAGTACTGCCTGCCCTCAACACCTTTCCAGCACAGCTTTAGAAACTGTATATTAATCTCACTGCTTAATACAAGGGTGTAACAATACTTCCCATTTAGCCCCTTGTGATTTTCCCACTAGCATGTTAATTTGCAACTCTGCAGAACAACAAAAARGTCTTCAAACAAACAAAACCGATCATATCTCACAGAAACACAACGTTGGGGTTAAGATCATATCAGATGCTGCCACACACTACCCCAAACTGGTTGCTACTCTGTTTCCTTCCCTTTCATATAATCTCCTCCTCCCAGTTCAAAAAGATGCACAGTGGCAGATACTGCAGCTCATATTAACTACACCACAGGACAAGCAAAGAAACAGTATATATTTTCCAAAAGAAAAAAAAAAAGTGATTATGTCTGATAAAACGCCTAGGAGCTAAAAACACCCTCGCAAGACCCCTGAACGCTACTGTAGTGCTTAAGGCCTTACGTCTTACACGAACTGAAACAAGAAGCACCATTTGCACACGCTAAACCTCCGCACTGAGGAGGCAGCTGCTTCCGTTAACAGGCGGGTAAGGGCCCCATGGGCGAGGGGATTGAGGCGGGACGGAGCCGGACAGCGGCGCTGCCAACGCGCGGGGGAGGAGCCGCCCAGGTCACGCACCGTCCATGGTCTCCCGCACGGCGTTGAGGTTAGCGGCGTTGCTCGCCATGGCAGCGSATGCCCACCGGAAGCGGAAAATGGCGACCGTCTTCCCCAAAGGTCCTAACGTCCCCTTCACCACTTCCGGCCCAAGCCCCGCCCGCTCCGCGCTGCACGTGACCCTTCCAACCGCCCTCGTTGCCGGAGAGGTTGGAGAGGGGGGYGGGGCTATGGTTCGAATTTGCCGAGCAGCTCCCCCGCACTGATTGGTTGGTTCGAGTGCCGGGCGGAGCACTGCCATTGGCCCAGCCGACCCGGCTGTGCGCCGCCATTGGGCGGCGGGGCCGAGGGGGCGGAGATAGTTAAAGGGCCGCCCGCGAGGGGCGGCCGCGCGTAGGTTCGATGTGAGGAGAGCGCGAGCGGCGGCAGCAGCGACAGCGGGTACCGAGCGGCGGGTGCCGGACCGCGGCTTCGGCTGCCTTCCCCTCGCCGGGACCAGGACCGGGGCTGGACCGAGGGGAGGCGGCCCCTTTTCCGCCGCGGGTTATCCAGCCGCGGCGTTGCGGGCGCGCGGCGGCGCCTCCGCCTTGTCCMGGGCTCCGGGGCACCCAGAGCTCCCTCCCCAGGGTCTTCCCGTTGCCCTCCGCGATCGGCTCTTCYGGGCCGCCTCGCACGGAGGGGTGCCCGTGGGAAAAGCGGGGAAGGGATTCTTCTGTATGCGTCTTTTAAATAATTATTTTAAGATTATATATATTTCCATGTTGCCCTTGCTTGCCAGCTTCTCACAGCTCGGCAGCAATCAACCAAAACTGATTCGGTTTTATTTGGCTTTATTATCGATCACTTTTCCTCTCCTCCTTCTTCCCCCCTCAGTTTTTTAACTCTGAAAATTCAGATTTGTAACTGCTTCCGCTCTCATCTTCCTTCCAGGTGCAGCTCTGTGTTATGGGGGACATGAAAGAAACAAAAATGCAGATAACGCCGGAAACCCCGGGAMGAGTCGCCATCCTCAACCCCTTTGAAAGCCCAAGTGATTATTACACCCTTCAGGAGCAGATCGTCTCCAGCCCTTTAGTCTTCAAGTCAACAAAATCCTCATCTGTAAGAGCTAGTCTTCAGCTGTGTGACTGTACACCCGCAGTGCTCGTAACTTGAAATACATTTAAAATACATTTGAAATACATTTAAAAGATACATTTGTTCATTTTTTCACAGACTTAAGTCAAAAAGCTTTGGTGTCATTAAAAAAAGCCAAGGCTTTTCTGATTGCAGTAGTATGTTCATTTTAATACTAGAGGTTTCTTTTAATGCTAAGGCTGTCATCATTCAGCCTTCTGACTTATTGATAATGCTGGGTTTTTTATACTTTCTATAATGCTAGGTGTACCACTAGTCTAGCGTATAGCACTGCTAAAATCTCCAAAATGTTGAAAGTAGTAAATAATAGGAATAGGCAGCTCTTACGAGTACCTGTGKTTGCTCTTTGTATTCAAGAAGACAAGAACCAAAGCAGTTTTTGCTTATAAACTAACTGGGATAAAAGTAAAAACAAGTAAAAACTGATTTTCCTTTATTTTTGTTAACTGCTTACATACATATAGGAGCATGTATTGGTTGTATGTGTACATATATAATATATTTTAGCTGTCAAGTTCATTTGGGTTTGCAGTGGAGTGAAAGCTTTGGCTGTAGTTTAGTTTTTCATTGTTAACAATTTGATAAGCACGGAAGGCAACGCTGTGTAAAATAGGCTAAAGGCATGTTTGGAAGATAAATATACTGTTTTTTAAAATGATATATGACCAATATTTTTTAGGTTTCTATGTTAAGTAAAGAGGTGACGCAACTTTATTTCCAAGTCTGAACTGACTTTTATTCTAAGTTAGTTGTTTTGAATTGCCCCAAAGTGCATGTGCCTAGGCCTGCAACAAATTGAGGAGAAAAATAAGTGCACCTCAGTTGGTAATTATCAGCAATAGTCCTCCATCTTATGTAATCACGTAAATCATTTTAATACTGCTACCCAGAACGGGAGGCCTAATTGAATAGCTCATTTTTCTTTTATTAAGTAGGTCACTTCAACAGATTGAGACTTGTATAATTGTCTTTGGAAAAAAAATATATATATATTATGTGTATTGTAAGTTATGGTTGCATTGTTTTAAAGAGAATTGTGCAGTGCGTTTTTTATCTTTTTAGGCAAGAAAATGTTAAGATGTCCATTTGTTTTTTCAGACACCAGGAAAATTTAGATGGTCCATTGATCAGCTTGCYCTAATAAATCCTGTGGAGATTGATTCGGAAGATATTCGACGCCAAGCAATGTATTTGAGTCACGCAAGGTAACTGCCACCTGATTTTATGCATTTAACAWACTTGGCTGCTGTAGTGATAGTCTTTTGTTTGATTGACCTTTCATACAGCATGAAAGACTTCTCATTGATTTTTTTTCTTTTTTATTATTCCTCTAATATTTAGATGAGGCAGCCTCTGTCTTGTTCTCTTTTTCTGATGTTAAAATCTTCAGATGCACTTTGAAAACAAGCTGAGTATAGCAGTTGGTGGAAGTGAGAAAAATGACTTGTCAATAGCCATTGCCTCTCCTGCTTCTTGTATTCCCAAAATATTCCATATTGAGAGCTGTGAAAAGCAGTTCCTTTGGGATTCCTGCAGAAGGACAGTRTTTCTGGGAAAGTCCTTCTGAAAGACTGGATGTCTTTAAAGGAAGTTGGGGAGATAGTTAAYCTTTCCTGCTTTGAGGAGGTGACGACTGCTGGCTGTTTGAAGTAATTAGGGAATAATAGGGAGATGGTTTATTTCAACCCTTCTTTCTCTGAGTGTAACTTCCGTAGGGAAAGCAAAGGAGTGATTAAAACAGTGAGTAAGGGGATGTGTGTCTCAGGACAGTGATACGCACCAATAGTGCAGAACAGCATGGGAGTGAGGATAGAGGAAGGCAACTATTCCCATACAACTGTTAGATATGGACTCACACAAAGAATTGTGYGTCATGGAATGAAGAACTATTATGAAAGAATCGTAAAATTCATCCAATATATGCTTTTAGGTTCTGAATGTGAGATAAAGTACAAGTAGAAGGCTGGTAAAGCAAGAATCTGCTGAATATGCCTATTTTGTTACCATTTGTTTCTGCATTTGTCTTTTCTTTTGAACATGAAGATGTATAAGAAGATATAAGAATTTCTTGCTAGATTAGAGCTACAGGAAGAATATAGGTGTCCTCAGTTGTATCTGTGGATAACCATGTCTTAATGTCATAATATTTTTCCTAATATTTGTGTAATTTTACCTGGCACTCCTCTAGCAGCCAATTGGTTTATGACACTAAGGCTTCGTATATGTTACAAAGCCTTCTCTATTTAGGCAGTTGCATAAACACACACAGGCAAATTTAAATTTCYTACTCAAGCCATCTGCATTAAATAATGATCAGCAACATGGCTGATGTATATGAACATTCATTGTACTGGTGGACCCTTTCAATCTTCCCCATCATTTYGTACTAACTGTGGTTCTTATCATGTGATATGACTAGAAAGAGCCTAATTTGTGTATGTTTAGATTTGCTGTAGCTGGTTTTGCTTCTTTCAGTGTGTGTATATACATAATATATATAGAGGCAGGCATTGTTTGATACTTAGTTATTTCTCAAAGTTTCAAGCTATGCATGCTTATGTACACAAATATATATGTAGAAAATTATGTATGTAAATAATTTGCATGTTTTCCCCTCTTAAAAACTRCTATTTTTGTGGAAATGAAAACATCACAAATATAGCCTCTGAGGGTCAAAGTTCCTTATTAAAAGAACTGTATTGTTGAAGCCTGTGCCTGATGTTATGCAAGCCATAGGGTGCATTTTGATAAAGCTTGTTAGCATATTATTTTCTCAAAAAATTACGAAGAACAGTTAGAAACAAAAGAAGAATATCTATAAGTGTTTCAAGCTGTTAATTCTCTATTACCTTAAAAAAGAGAAAAAAAAAAAAAATGGAAAGCTCGTGGAGTACTATGCATCGTCTTGAATGTGCCTCGCATGGAGACCTACTTCTGGGCGATACTAATATTTCCTTGAAATAGGTATCAGAGTAATGTGCAGTGTTTATTTTACTAGTTATAATTAGGAAAACTTTCTGACATGTTGTATTATAATATTGACAATGGAAATGCACTCTGCTAACATRTCCATAAACTTTCCTCATTCTATCTAGCATATACTGGTAGCAATCAGGTATAAAGCTGAATGTTATGCTTTTCTATATCAAGATTTTTAAGAAATCTGYACTGTGGCTTGCTTACCACTACCAGTGATTCTTTTGGTATAATATCTGCATATTTTTTCTGAATTTTAGATTTCCTGTAAGTAATTGTCTCAGTGCTTGTGTATTTGCCAATTTCCAGTATAAAGTTGTGCAAATAAAATGCTGTGTAAGACTTATGGCTTAGTATAGTTTCATATATTATGTTTCAATTAATCTATAGTAGGTGATATTGCTGGACTTTACATTTTTTGTGTGATTTTTTTTTAAATGACTTTTTTTTTTATTTTTCTTAGAATTGATAAGGAGATGGAAGACAGAAGGCAAAAAGCCATTGAGGAGGTAGTACTTTTTTTATGCTATCAAATATTGATCCATTTTAGGCACCTATGTTGATATCTTAAAAAAAAATCCATGTTAATTGTAGGATTTCAAAATTTAGGACTATTTTTACTGATATTGTATTTTACTGGCAAGCAAAAAAAGAGACATCCTCATCCATTGCAGTTATAGTTGAGATCCCTGTTCTCCCTTGCTCTCTATCTCTTTTCATATGCCTCTTGGTTTTAGGTGATTTACATTCTTTGTCGCACCCTTAAAAATTATTCAAAATCTTTCTGATTTTTGCTCCAAACCCTACATAGATGCAGACAAGAATTTTTTCATGCAGGATACCACCTCACATTTTTCTTTTTTTGTTAATTTAWTTTTATCTGTTACCAACCACTCGTTTAGGAGAGACTGAAAAGTACGTTGCTTCAAATCTTCACTCTAGAAATCTTTTATATTACTTAAATTTCAAATTAAATAGTAGGGCTTTACTAAGCAACTGTTCCTCAGTGTTTTTAACCTTTTCCTGTTATCACATACTGGTATATGTATTTGTGCATACAAACTGAAAAACCGKTTTTGTATTTCTATAAAGATGCTATGTAGATGGCTTGCAGCTAAGATAGTTTGTTGTTTTAAAGCTGCRTTTAAAAAATGGTATTTCTTTTGTGAAGTGTAAATTGATAAATTGTGTAGCTGAACATCCTGAAACCATGTTTCTGATGGATAAAAGTTATGCCTTTATTAGCTGGATATTTTAAGCTTTTAGTATGAGAACAGGATTTTCCATGTGTTTTTTCTTAAAGATGGGTAATAATGTTCTTCTTAACTTCTGGATAGGTAATAATGTTGTTCTCCTTAACTTCTGGTTGCTCTTCCTGGATGTAATAGATGAAGTTGTTTGAGTTCAAACAAAACAAAAACTGAGCATAGGTGCCAGGACTCATAACTATTCACTGTGAAGAGCTCTAGCCAAAACTACCAATAGTATCACCAAATATTGCCTTGGTAGTCCATATTTTTTTTGTTGTTACTGCAGTGACGTTCCACACTTCTTCGAAATAGCTCAATTATCAACAACAATTTTGTAAACATAAGGTTTGAAAAGAATTATGCTAAMTTAGCATGCAATAATTATATTKACAACTGTAAAGACAAAATTCAATTTTATGAGCAAGTAATTATGAAGAAGCTAAATGAAATTATAACTCTCACTCTGCAGGCTTTTAAGTTCTTAGGTGTGATAAGATCATGGAGATCCATGTGTTTTTGGAGTAAGGGATAACTTTGTATGCATATAGATATTTGTGTGTGTATATACGTGTATTTGAGATAGAAGAGCTAATTCTTAAAAATCTGATAATAACAAAAATGTATGACTTAAATTTGTCTTGTTTGGGATAATCTAAATTTGAATTTTTTTATTTTAATTTTATTTTAATGCTAATACTGATTCTTTCTATTCTACTCTAGTTTTTCACTAAAAGACTTATAGTTCCTTCTCCTTGGACTGAACATGAAGGGAAACAACTTTCTCAGTTTAATTCAACTAAATGTAGGTTTTTTTTGTTTGATTGTTTTTTGACCTTGAATTCTCTAGCTTTTTAAAAATAATGAAGCAGAATTTTTCAATCTCAATCTATACCTTAAGAAGATTGATAAAAGATGGCACTGTTCTTGAAGTGCTTGTTTGATAGAAAATTCTTCTAAAGGAAAAAACACAGAAGGTAATCCTAGAGCTGAATTTTTGTGGCACTGTACTAAAATTGGCTAGTTCTTTAACCATATAAAAAGGGGATGGAATGGTAGTCTCTTCATCTTTAAGTCAAGACTACATGGTTTTCAGRAAATGCTTTTTATTATATGCAGTCTGTTTAGCCAGGGACAAATTGAGTGTATTTTTCTTTCTCTTAGAGGTCAAAGCAGGCTRTGTGGATTTGGGAAGAACTGATACTAGTTCACCAAACCTTTTTAATAAAAGGAAGCTGGAATACTCTTAATCAACTATAACCTTTCTGTAATACTATGTTCTGATTTACCATTGTTACATTTCAAAACTATATGCAACGTGTGCTTCAATTTAATTTTATCTGTTTTACAGGCATAGATCTAAATAACATTTCTCCAATTGGAAGGCAGCTACCTTTGCAACCTGGAAAAAGCAATGGTTGGTTAAAAGCAATCTCTGATATTTGAGACTTTTTTAGAAGGCAAATATCTGTGTGTGTGTGTTGTGGTATTTTGTTTAAAGAAGGCATTTAATTTTCTGTAGAAATGTTTTCTCTTAATATTTCTGGTGGCAATGTTAGTCTATTATATTGTTTCTCCCATCTTTTTTAGAAGCAAGGAAGAAAAGTCTCTGTTGTAGACAGCAGAGTGCTCTTCTACCACCACCCCCAATTCAGCATATGTGTTTTTCAGAAATAGAATGTAATGAATATAAGCATTAGTTAGGTTTATAGCAAATTGTAGTTTAGAGAATTTTGATTCTTTTYGCCCCCAAATAAATAGCTGAAATCTTAAGATACCTTTATTGCTATTTTACTTAAATACATTTTTTTTCTCTAATATTCTGATCTTTCTCCCTGGTGATTTTGAAACACATGTATCCTCAGAAGCCTCACTCTTCAGTTAAGAATCTCTCTAGAGGGTTGGTTGTTTCAACCCTTTTTATCTGTAAACCTGAATGACTTGCATAAAGTGTTGCCAGATCAGAATCCCAACCCTAATTTAATCTGTTCTTTATTGCAACTGTGACTTAAGTAGCTCAATTGCACTGCATTTTAAAAGTAAATTTTTGTTTCTGTAGCTTTACTAAAGTGTTGATGTAAGCTAATTTTGTTGCTTTTATTCTTTGCAGCTGCTTGTCAGACAGTATTGTCTTTGCCTGTGGATTTTAATTTAGAGAAAATACTAGGTATGTCTTATAATGTCTAACTTTCATTATCATAAATAGAAAGTTTGTTTTATTGTTACCTTTCATTAGAAGTGAAATTTCTAGTCAAATATTGGAAACCTGATGTGTGAATCGTAGTGTGTGCTTGTGTGTTCTTCTAAATGGATAGTTAACTGCTTTTGGCATTGGACAACTGGCCTAAAAGTGATATCAATAAATTGAAAGAAAAGGTAAAGACAGTTATGTGGAGTACAATTGAAATTAAGAACAATGAATGCAAAAAAAAAAAAAACTTAACCCCCCTTTCACTTGTTATTTGCCATTTTTTAATAAAGTGCTAACTTAGAGCTCCTGTATTTGCAGATTACTACCTGCAGAGAGCATAGCCTAGGCTTGCCTTGGAGAGAGCTGTCCTTTATTTGCATGCCTATAATTAAAGTTAAGCTCTGGTGGTTGCTGTAAGCTGTGTGGTGGCAAATAAAAGCCTTAGCTGCTGAGGGTTATAGGGAAGGCATATTCCAAAAATAACTGTCTGATTGCAACTGCTACATACCAGAATTGCTATCAACTTCTCAGGCAAGAGAACTGGAAAAACCTCTTATGGTCCAAATCTGTGAGTAGCAGCATGGACAATTCAAGAGTTTTTTGGCTCTAGCTTTTATTTCAGGGTTTAGATTTTCAACCCTGACAGTACTGGTTAAACTGTGAGGTTGGGCTTAGCTCAGTGAACAAAATTGAAACAAGTAGAAATTAGAATATTATAGAATCAAATAGAAATGGATTTCTATAGAACAGAAATTAGAATAGAATTTATTGATTCAGTTTTTGTCCTTAATGAATGTTGTAATCAATGAGTAATTTATAAATTCATGGATTAAAAACTTTGTTCATATATTAGAAATATTCATTTGAATAGAGAAAATATAATTTGTCACTGTAGCTATAAAGTAKGTGGAAGACCTGAAAGAGCCTTGACTTGCCTAATATCATAAACTCTTTTTAACATCCAAAGTAAGAATACAGTTTTGGAAAAATGCCASTAAGCAGATACTAATCAATATGAAATTGTTTTAAAGAAAGCAATGAACTTCARTWTTAGAACATGACAGGCAGAAGTGGGACCTTGTAGGATTTAATATAGAAATAATGTATAGAGTAATATATGGAGCAGGTACCTAAGATTATAGTTGCTTGTAGTATTTTGTAAATTGGATAAAATATTTTCATTCATTTATGGGTGATCCTAGAGGAMGGTTTGTTATTTTGTATTCTGAATTTCCATCTACAGATTTCATCTAGTGTTTCTTATTTGCTGATCTGTGGATGCAGTGTTAACTTAGATATCTSTTGTAAATGATTCTAATAGACTTTAGTTATACAAGACTCAAAACTTCTCACCCCATTCCAGAGCCTTTATAATGCAGAGAAAGGAAAGATTGAATATATTGAGCATAATTACATTGAAGCTAAGAAGAGATTGATTTTTATGTCCATGGAAAGTGATAACTAGATCTTGCAAAGAGGTCACTTGTACTTTTAAAATAACCATTTTAAATATGGTTATCTAGGGAGACCATGTCTCAGTTTATGCGAAACATTTCTGATGCAATTTGATTATATTCCATTTACAAACAACAGAGAAATACATGCCTCTCACTGCAGAGGGGGGGGAGTCTAGGTACTGCTTCACAGCTATTCTATAGATTTTCAAAACTACCAGAAGGGTTCACATTCCAGAAATAAGAGTGGCAACACGCTCCCATTAATGGAAAACACATCCAAGTTCTTCCTTGTAAAGGGAAGAGGAATTCAGGGTAACTTAAATTAAAAGGACCTCTTGTCCAGCCGTGGCTCAAAGCACATCCAGCTTTGAAGTTTCATTTAGTAATAATTTTTTTTTCAGTGGGTTTAGGCAGGATTAATGCTGACCCCTGGAGCAGTGTTTTTAGTGGAATCATTCCAAACTTCTCAGCCAGGGATGTACATATAGCTATGTATGCTAATGGTTTCCATAAGCACAGACACAACATGTTATTCAGGTCAGGTCAGTAGCAGGAAAATTAATACTAAGTCTGTTCAGCTTCTGAATTGACATTTTGGGATGTGAGGTTTTTGTGTCTTTAATTTGGGGGAGGGATGATGGGGATTGCACAGTCAAGTACATGTTTTCCTCAAGTACACGTGAAGGGAGAGTGGTTGCCTAGGTATGTAGGTGAAGCTGTGTAAGATAGGGCTTTTGCAGGAAGATCAATRGAATGTGTTGTAAAATGGCACTAGGAAAAGCCTGAAGAAGCAGTRATTTGTAGACTATCTGGAAGGTAGAATTTGTTACAATTTCATCAGCTCCTACTTGCTGTGTGAATGATACAACTGCAGAGGCAGCCATTGACCAAAGGAACTWTGTAGCACAAGATGTATCTCAGCTTTATAAAACTGGGTAGCTGCTTTATAAATAGCAAATTTTAACATAATCCATGTCAAAGTGACTGTCTTTTTGGGAAGTACTTCCAAACAACTGAGGTATTTGATTTTTAAAAGTAACATGTAAAATATTCATTTCAGCTTGGCTAGTGGTGGTAGTAAGCTACACTGTAACAGTGTAACAGGAATATGTTAAAAGGTCATAAAATTTGCTTGTTCTTACTGAAATTTTCATTTGGTTTATTTTTGTTTCTCAGAATTACAGTGTTCAAGGAGGATTTCCCCTTTTTACTATGTTTGGAGAGGAAAAAAGTGTTACTCTTAAATCTACAATAAATGGTAGTTCAAATCAGGGATACTTAAATTCTGATTACAGGTCAGCATCACATCATTGATAAAGTGATGTTAGATAAATGTTGTTTTATCTTCCCTCTATATCTAATACAATTTTGTCAATATCATTTTTTAGAAAAAAAGGTTATTAATTCCTATTCAATCCATTACAAAATGTAATGAGGAAGGGAGAGGATGTTTACATGTACTTAGACCATTAAAATTCTTTTCCACTTTCAGAACTACAGTTTGACAGCAAACTACAAACTGAGGAAGCTCGATACAGCCCTGTTAAGTGCTGCCATGCTTGAGYTACTTGGTATTTGTTGTAATGTCTGTGGTCAGGAGAAATGTTCAGATGTTCTTTTCAGGGGCAATTTATTAGTTTTTGTTTTATAAMATTTTATGTCCTTTGCTACATTCAACATTGAAAAGTTACTGGTCTTTTAATTTTAAATTGTTAACCATATGCAAGAATTACATTTCTTTTTCTTGACCCTTCCTTTGGCCCCAGATTCAACACTCACCTTCTGTAGAAAAGAGCAGACTCATTTTCTCATCCCATTTGAAAACAACTGTTTTTCCCTCCTCTTCTCATGCTTTTAGGTGAATATTTTAGAACTGATGAATTTGCAGATCAGTCTCAGGAAAACCTGAGCAGCTCTTCACTCAGAAGAAAGCTGTTTTTGGAAGAAAATGGGAATGTATCTGAGTGCCTCTCCCCTTCTCTGCAAAGCCCGTGTGGTAGCCAGCCCCTTGGAGTGCTCTGTTCCATAGATATATCTCCAGTCCGGTGCAGRAGCCCTCTGGAAACATCTGGTTCTGTAAGTAGCTTTTTTTTGGGTGAGATGGAGGGCCTGACAGGGTTGGTTGACTTAGCAGGCACAAGAGGAGGACTTATATCAGGCTTGTTGTACTGTTTCTGTGTTCCAGCAGGCCTCATGGGATGGATTGCCATGGTCTTAGTTAMAATTGCTTGATGAAAGAATAGGCAGTATATTAAAGTTTCCTCAAATTGCAGTTTGACAATGGTTATATGAATGTAAAATATCTTGAAAGGGAAAAAAATAGCACCATACATACATATGTCTCTGGTTCTGGTTTTTGTCACATACCAGATTATTGTGTTGTGCTGCTGCCCTTCCTCTAGAAGGGATTGTGCTGTGCTGAAAATAAGAGGAAGCGATTCACAATGCATCTTAAATCATCTGGAATCCTTTTTTTTATGATTTACTATATACATTAACACTTACTGAGAATATATGTAGAAGATCATTTCTTCATAAACTCCGTATATCAAAAAAGACCCCTTTAAATCCATGAGTTACTATGTACAATAACAGCTGATAGGAAATAGCCAGTATAATTGTTCCCCCTTATAGTTTGTAAACTCTCTTGTGATGGAAAAACTGGCTCTGGATAGCAGAACACGCCTCTCTGAAAGGCATGGAGACGGACAAATATCTCTGTTTTTCTAGTCCTTTTGTCAGAGCGCTGAGCTCTGATGTTTTGTACATTTGGAAGTGCTGGCAATTGTTGGGGTTCTTAGCACCTCAGTTGTTTGTACTCTACAGATGCTTTTCCATGCAGAGGGAGGAGACTATGAGGTGCTGGGTGTACTTTTTTCTCTCCACTAGAGAATATGAATTGATTACACTGCTCATAGTTTTTAAAAATACAATAGAAAATATAGTTTTGTTGGGTCTCTTGTGATAGTTTTATATGTGGATTGGTCTTTTCTCTGTTGAGTTGTGAAGTGTAAGGAAAAGTTGCAGCTGGAATATTTAAACTAGTGGTGTTATCCACTGATGATACTGTCCATGGCTAGCTATTCTCAATATTGCCATATTAAGTATTTTAATCAGGAAAATGTTTATAAGTTAATCTAAGATTATATGTTTATCAACTGCAATGCAGAAAAAATATTCTTTATTTTTTATTTTTATTGAAGGCTCAGTTTTCCTCCAGCCCTATTCAAGGAGGGGCAAGGGCTTATAGCTTGGGGAGCATAACCAGCCCCACGTTTCCAGAAGGCTCCCCTGCTCATAATGGTTCTCCTACATTTTCACCAATTGCTTTCCATATAAGAAAGACACCCATGTCAGGTATGACTTAAATATTTGTGCATTTTTCTTTCTAGATTTGTCTATGCTGACCTTGATGAAGTGCGTGTTTTTTATTAAACTCATCACTTGCACCTTTTTTGCCTGTTCAAAGGCAAGGTAGTGGGCCTGGCAAACCAGCAGGCTTGTTCTGTATGCTACGCTTTAATGGTTAAAACAGATAAGTGTACAAGCCTTTTGAAAAATAGAGACCTCATAAGAATGAACAAAATATATATGATTAATCCTGGTCTGAAGAGAAGTTTTAAAGCAAGATGTCAAATCCTCAGCTGGGTCAAGTTCTGATGTAGTCCCATCTAAAGTGTTCTAATCCAACAAAGAATGTTTAACTTTGGATTTCAAATCATGTGATTATCCAAAGATGATTTGAAATAAGCTAATTTACCTGTAAGCTAATTTAACCAACTAATTAAAATAGAGAGGACTTGTAACCTTGCCATTTCTTTAGGAAATTTCAGTGTATGTGATAGTTGATCTGTTGTGTGGAGAGGCTGGGGCGTACTTAAGCACGATTTTATTCTGAGGAACCTTGTGGTATTTCAAAACTGCACATAGAGACTGAGTAGGTGTTCTCCAGTAGTTCAGTTTTCTTGGAAACTTGATGACTACTCAAAGTTAGTGAAAATGTATGGAATAAATGTGCTTATTCTGAAAAACACCACAGAACCAGCTTGCATCTGGTTTTTTTATGCAAGAACAGAGATGCTGCTATTTGAAAATACCTTTGACACAGCAAGCTAAGTCACGGGAAACAAATATGGTGGTAAAAATAAGGTTAGAACTGACCCTTATTATAGACTAATCTTTTTAAGATGTCTTTGGAGCTGGGAGGCAATGCAATACTGTGTACTGKCTTTGATTATTGTAAAACCTGTAGCTGGTGGAGCACTTCAGCATTCAGAAAGTCCTACATCTAATATCTAACTGGATACATTTCTTTTTGTTTTTTTCGTATGAACAGACCAAAGGAAGTTTACATTTTGCTCTCCAGACATTCCCTCTGCTTCAAAGAGAATGACACCCCCAAGTACAAGAAGTCCTTACATAGATGGCTGTTCTCCAATAAAGAATTGCTCTCCCATGAGGCTTGGAGCCTGCAGAGGAGCTGGCCAGTATCAGGCTTCTCTCCTCAGGATACCATTCACTGTAGAGAACCATGGAGAGGTGGAGGAGGCAGACAAGGAAAACGTGTCTCCAGGAGAAGCCCGCTTCCCAGAGCTGGGTAACGGAATAAGCTTGCGCCGCCAGGACGGGGATGCTTTTGCTGGCGGGCCCCACCTGGTAGTTGCGACCGTGTCTATCGCAGCAGAGCGCGCGGACGCCTGTGAGCAGAGGCTGGCCGCCCTGCCGGGCGCGGGAGACCCCACGGGGAACGGCACCGTGGACATGGCCGACGTGGCCGAGGCCTCGTGGGCCAAGGGAGCGGCTGGCGGCAGCAGCAGCGCGCCCACGAGCAGCTTCGTGACGGGCATCGCGTTCAGCATGGACAGCTCCCGCATGTGCGTGTCGCCGCTCGCYGAGAGCAGCGCCCTTCCTGCGGACAACAGCAGCATTCAGGTAAAACCACCTAGCCTTTCTCTCCGGCTCTGGATCGAACTCCACGTGCTCTCGTCTCGGCAGCCATTCCAGCTGTACTTGCCTGGTTGTTCCTGCTCGTCAGAGCACGCTGGCTGCAGAGTGGCTTTTCCCGTGTCCTTTCCTCTCCCTGCTGGAATTGGCCTAGCAATGGTTGTAAATGATTTCTGTCTTGCTACATACAGCAGYAGATGAGACTTAACCCAAACGACTTTTTGCTACCAATGGATGTAATTAATTGATCTGTGTAGTTAAGTTGTGTGAATGAAATGCATGTCTTTTCAACCATGTGCATTTGGAGAGTTTATTAGCAATTAGCTTTTTAAAGCTCTGACTCTTGCTTGTAGGTGGACAGCGGCTATAATACACAGACAGGTGGAAGCAGCATCATGGATATTGCTGGRGCTGAGAACAGTTGCAGAGAAAATGATGTGAATACACACATGTTTCAGAATAAATCTCAGCTTCTCAGAACAAAGGTAGGAGTTGCACTGTGGAACAAAAGCTTTATCATCTATAGCTTCTATTCCCTCATTTTCTTCTCTTTGGAGAAGTTTGAGACAAATTTTCAGGCCAAAAAAGTAGCCAGGGACACGTTTATTCAGTTGCATTTCAGGCCTTATGTAGAAAACAAGGAATAAATACAGGACAATCAGAAAGTATGTTATATGACAGTGACAAAGGCAGTTTCAGGGGAAACTGAGGTAAGTGCATGAAGAGTAAGTTGTGAAGTTGCTTATGGCTTTGTATGGTAGCCTGCCTTTATTTTTACTTCTGTTGCTTTTGTCTGAATCGTTTTATAATCTGGCAATACAAAAACAAGAAACTCCCTTCTGTACCCCCTTCTAAATGAATTGATCTCATTTTTGTCTCTTGATTTTAATAACCAGTTGCCTCCTACCATCATCCAGTGCAAAGATGCTTCATGGTAGAGAGTGGATTGAAGATGTCTCATAGATAACATCAAAATTTGAATCTACCTAGGAATTTGGTTAAGATAGTTCCCCCCTTACATGAAGAATAGGTACATATTTTTAATTTCTGAAAATAAATAATTTCTCCTGAAACATACCTATATGTCCTGTTGGATGTAGAGTCCATGAGTAAGTGCATCCTGTTGGATGTAGAGTCCATGAGTAAGTGCATCCATCAGAGTCAAATTCCCTATACCAGACCTGCCCTTGAGGCTCCCCAATGCCATACAACTTTGCACACTTCTGAATCTTTAACATACAGTGATGTGTATTCTTTGACCTGTTCTCTTCAGCTGCTGTTGGTCTTTCAATTGCTACATGCTGATTGAATTCAACTTTATAACTTGGATGAGGATTTAGGTATAAAAGTATTTAGTGCTTCTTGCACCTCTCACAACAAGAACTCAGAGAACAGCAAGAAAAATACAGATTTTGCTGGCCACAAGTATCTACTTTAGCACACTTAGAGCATGTGCGTGATTAAAAACAACAACAAAAACTCTTGCATATTTTAAAAAATGTGGGGAGAAAATGTCCTTCACTTTTTCATTTTGGAATGGAGAGCGAGGCCAAGACTGTGACTCAAAATTTGTAGATATTAAGTTTGGATCATGTTCTGTTCGGGAAACATTGATGAAAATAGTGTTAAATAAACTTTTTCTTATCAACCTAGGAGTGTTCTGCTTTAAACCATAAAGACAACCAGTTGCTGAGAGCAAAATCTCCAGAGAAACAATCCTGTTTCCATAAAGCAAAAAAGCACAATATAGTGTTTGGTCAAAATGCAACTTGCAACATTTCTACCTGGCAACATAACAGTGAAAATCAAATTCAGGGATTTCACAGAAATGGTATGTAGTTTCCAGAACTAAAGCTGTGTTGTATAATAGTTGCTTGTTGTATTTGATCTTGGTTTACCTGGATTGCACATGTTCTTTTGCTTTTTTTTAGTACAAGTATAATGAGTTCTCTGACATATATTTGGGGAATTTATAACTCAGGGTTTTTGCYCAGGTTGCATTAACCATATTTATTGATTATTTATTATTGATATCACTAAGTGATCCATTTGGAAAACGGAGAATGGGCTGACTTACTCAGCATAAAGAAATCAGTGATTTTCTTTCTGTTTATGTGATTAGAGGTAAATTCTTTGAGGAAGCACATGTTGTTGGAAAACTTGGCTGTAACTTGAGCTTAAAGACAAAGACACTGGATCTGGCTACTTTATCCAAAGTAACTTGTCTAGGAGCTAATGTAACCATCACTGAACACTTGTCATTGAATGGATGCTTTGGTGTGCTGTCACAAAAGCACAAGCAGGGACATAGTACAGCATTAAGGAAAGTGTTCAGCATTTCCTCTGCTAAAGTAAATGATTGTATTTTTTCACTTTTGCATCAAAGCCCTCATAATATTATTCATGCTCTTACAGAAATTTTTGATGTTTCTAGATAATCAGAAATAAAAGTTTTAAATGCCAGTTATAAATAAAGAAGATACAGCTTCAACAAAACTGTCAATGAGCAGAAGTCATGGAGTGAGGGGGTCTGGAAGCCCCAAACTCCTGATCAAATCAGGTCGGTTAAAGTATGGTTGTATCTGCTTGAAAGAACCTTTGGGATTTATAGGTGGCAACAGGAAAACAACCAACCAAAAAGCATTTGTTTTCTAGCCCTACTTGGTCACAGTGGAAGGAAATAAAGATGGGAATTCACAGTTACATGTTTGCATATCTCTGAAGAAAGGTTTGCTGGATTAATCAGCAAGAAAAGCCCATTCTACTAATTGCTCCTGTTGAAATAGTCTTTCTCTCTCTCTCCACAGCAAGGATCTGCAGTCCCAGGATACTGGATGGAAATTCTGTCTCCTATTCTATTCAACAACCTCCAGAATCAGCCCACAGAATGTGCCAGGATCTAAGTGATTAGAGCAGGGCTGGTGAGCAGCTTTTGTGCATTAAGCCCGAAGCAGAATCGGTCACATCTACATTWGGAGGCAACTGACAGAATTTTATAGAAACTTCAAGAGAAGTATGAAATAAAGAACAGAATTTTGTGGCATTAAAAAGCAATGTCAGAACTGAGGCTTGTGTGCAAATATTGTATGAACAGAACAGTTCTTCAAAAACTTTCATCAATACCTCTTACCCATGATGGCTTTGGGAGCAGGAAACCTAACTAACCAGGGAAACACCATCAATAAAATGTCWTTTAGTCTTAGTTCTAACATTGGAAAAAATCACTTAAAATTTTAACCARCAAACCTGCGATGGATTATTTTACTTCCATGGTGATTTAATCAATATTTCTGTAATGTGTATTTCAGTAATATAGGGATTGATAATTAACCTAATGTCTTGATGAATCATCTGTTTGATCTTGAAGCTGTGCCTACTAAAACAAATAAATGGAACTGGTACCTTTAGAGAATTAATGTTGCAAAACAGTTTGGGTGGAGAAGAAACTTATACTTCTGAAAGAATGAATGAGTTGGACAGGGCAKCCGCAATACTCTTAGCTTTAGTCAAAGTTTGTAGTTCAAAGGCAGGACAATTTCTTGTCAAGGATTTCAAGCTATTTGTCACCTTGTTCCTTTTGTTACCTGTGGTAATTCACTTAACTAATCAATAGAAAGGACAAATTTCCCAAATGTGMAAAGTATGAATGTTTTTGCCTATGAGGATTTTGAATACTAATACCTGTTGTTGTAAAGGGGTGAAGTAGTTGCAGGCTAGTCCCCATTATGACCCATTTCTGAACTGTTCTGTGTAAAATGAGTACTGAAAATGTTTATTTTTTTAATTAAGCTTTCTGATTCTTTGTAGTGTTACGTTCGATCAAAGGTTTTCAAAGTGATTTCAAATAAAGCAATCACTAAAATATTTAATCGCACCCTTCATGCGTCTCTCCTTAAAAGGGAAGATTACCTCAAATGGGTGAGTGAGAAGCAAGACCCTTCTCGTTCCCCCCTAAACCATCCCCACTTGCAGTCAGTCTTCAAATAGACTGTAGTAAGTTGAAATTGGAATTATTTATTTTAGGAAGACTTTCATGTTTTTATTAAGTTTATGTAATTGTCAGATAGAGGAAATCTACTGTACAACTTATTGTGAATCATTTGAGCTTGTTTCTCTAGTTCTACTCAATGTGTTCCTCGCACATCTTGCACAAAATGGTCATTGTTTACATTAACTTCAGGAGTTTTAACAAGTGTCTTATAGCATGGATAATTGTAAATTGAGTGATGAAAGAATAAAGACCTGGTGCTCTCACATACTGAGGTGGTTTGTGGTTAGTGTGATGCTAATTTGCAGCAGCCTTAATTTTTGTGTTGYTCTTGTGTGTGTCTGTGTGACTGGACAGCATGTGGAACTGTAGGCAAAAGGAGCTCCAATATCAGGAAGCTTCTATTCCTGTATAGACAATTCAGTAGGGGCTTGACATTCTTGTTTCATGGTATTGAATTAAAAGTGCAATCCCAATTATGGATATTTTTCTTAAAATTAAGTCYTAAGTGTCAGGAAAACAATGGTGCCTGGATTTGGATGTGTCCTTCAAAGGATATGTTTTTTTTCTACTGCAACCTGTTAAATGTGCTAATTGTTTCTGTTTGATACCTCTATAAATACCTGCTTTAGAAATCTGATAGTCTTTGAGCCATCAATTAAAAATAAAAATTAAATGATCACTGAGGAGTTACTAGTCCAGAAGCTAATGAGTTGTAATTCCTGATTAAGATTTTGGTGAGAATTGTGTAATCTCTGTGATTGCTGTTTCTTGGGATTGCTGTTTCTTGGCMATGTGAGCTAGGAATTGACACTAGCAGGTGCTACTGAAGCTAAAACTGGAAGTGCAATGGCAGAAGAGGCAGCTGAAAGGAGCTTTCACAACKTTACACAGCTGCTGCTTTGAAGAAACCTCAGTCTAAGTGAGGATGGTGGAAGCTCCATGCTGAGTCTAGGAGCACTCTTCCTTTAGTCCTTCCCTCACAGAAGAAAAAAATGTCTCATATCTAAGTTGTAATTACTGAGTTAGGTGAAGTAGACTTGACTATAGTGCCAACAGGGTAGCCCCTTACAATGAGGAGAGCACTTGTACTAAGACTTCTTCACGGGCTTGCTTTTTAAAAACAACCCAAGTTGTTTCTTACTAAGCTTTATAGGCTACTTTAGGGGAGGATATTTGGAAATCTCTCATTTTACCGTTAGCATTRGCCAGCACTCCTTTTATTCTTTAACTGCTTTCTCTATGTTTACTGTTTATACAGGTATTTGTTCTGTGCTCGGACACAGGAAGGCACATTGAACTATTGCAAGGTTACTTGCATGCCTCATGTCAATCTCCAAGCCAGAAGATTCTTTCTTGCTTCCTCCTTCTAACTTTCAGGGAGCTTCCTCAATGACTTGTGACCAATGCAGTATAACCCATGATTGAGCCTTTGTGCTCCTCTGCAATGCCCCTCATCCCACCCCCTCAACACTCCCACTCTACTCCCCACCCCTCAAAAGAAAAAAAAAAAAAGGCACAAAAAAGCAGCACAAGGGCTGGAGAAGTGAGAGACTGAATGTTCCTGTTTCTTTTTAAGCACTGAATCTTACCCCTGTGAGGTGCTGRCACAACAGGGGTTGCAGCATTCCTGCACGGGGAAAAGAGTGCTGCCTTCAGGCTCTTTCTTGAAAGTCAAGTCTAAATATCCCTAACAAAGCAACATGGCCAGGAACAATAATTTTACAGCAAAAGTCATCCCTCTGAAAGCAGCAAAATGATTCTTGAAGGTCTCTTTCACAAGCAGTGGGAGCTTCTATGAAACTATGTTGAGAAATAGACGCAGCTAGGCCAAAGTTTTTAAAGGTCACATAGCTACTTAAATTACTTAAARAATAGGCAATCAAGAAAACCAACAGCCTGCAATTATTCTTTACCTTTCCATAAGTATTTATTTTCCCCCATAAGACAACCTCTAGTCGCACTTGATTTGAAAACAACTGTGCTCTTACATCTACTTGTAAAAAAAAAAAAAAAAAAAAAGCATTTTAAAATTCTGGGGTTTACAAGTTATTAAAATAGTATTTAAAAGTAAGCATAAAATGTCTGTAGCAGTTTGTCCATAAGGAAAAACATGTACATACAAACAATTCATGTGTGGGGATTTTTTCCTTTTAATTTGCTCTTCTATCTCATTACTCTTGTGATTTCTTTTTCTTTTTTTCAGGTTCGCTGCTGATAGTTGTCTCTGCAGTTGCWTCTGCCAGCGCATCTTTTCCTAGTATCTACAATGAAATAGAATTAAGAGTCAGAAAACAGTTAAGTCAAAATTTTAGCTTAAAAATTAAATTATATTGATAGAATTTATAGGTATGTATAAGTAAATTCAAAGAATCTGCTGATGTTGATCAGTCTTACTGGAGGCACCCAGAAGGGGTCTTCTGACTTAACACTGTCACACTTTATACCCTAAATGAAAGTAAAATCTGGGGAAAAAAAGAGATTTCTGCACAACCACCCTCCTTGTTTGTTTATTGCCCCTGATGCTTTTGTAGRGGGCAGAGAGTAGGAGCACCTGGTTTTCAGCTGTTTTGCTGTGCCTTAGCACTCACGTGTGAGGAAGGGGGAGCTGTGGACTGAGGTGAAAGTGAGTCTGGAACCTTGCGCATGGCCCCCACTGGGCATTTTAACTAGTATCAACACAGGGCAATATGTAGTAGAGGACAAGACAATGGAAAAAGGGATGCAGAGTCAGTARAAACTGGAAAAACTTGAAGGGGGGAGGGAAAAGCTTGACTCTAAAATAGTTAACACCAGGGAGAAAACAGTATTTGGATGCTATAGTTCTSATATYATTAGTGAGAGATCCTTTTATATTTTGGAAATTTTAAGATAGAGCTGACATTCATCTACCTCCTTCTGCTGTTC
This sequence comes from Eudromia elegans, assembly GCA_003342815.1. Classification (NCBI taxonomy): domain Eukaryota; kingdom Metazoa; phylum Chordata; class Aves; order Tinamiformes; family Tinamidae; genus Eudromia; species Eudromia elegans. The sequence goes on from PTEX01000121.1 coordinate 1,809,661, forward strand.
CTCCAAGAACCAGCCCTTCCTGGCTGCCCTCAGAAATCTGAGTTACTCTCACCATGACACAGTCATTTACTGGAACTAAAAGAAGGCTCCTACTGACTTTACMSTTTTTWSWAAAAASKGTAAATAGAACTGTGAAATTCAGGAGAGATCTTCAGCAATCCCTCATCTTCCCCATCACTCGAAATAGAGGCCAAGAAGGCAAATTTAGTTTAGAGCCAGTTAGTTTCTGAAGCAAGTGAAGTGAAAGATGTGTTTTGTTGAGAGCAGATACGCAGCAATTGGTCTGCTCCATTGCTAAATGTATTTAAGTTAAATACATTAAGTTGTGCCTCAGTAAATATTACAGTACAAGACCYRTGCCTTACCTTTGGCTCTACCAATGTCATGCAAATCTTCTGATGCTGGATGTTAGAAGCATCTAACACAATGTTCACCTTAACTTTGTCAAATATGTGGAGTGTTGTGTCTTCCACYGTAAGTGATGGTACCTAAAAGTTCAAACTTATAAATACTTGCTGCTTATAGTGTATCTTAYATTTTTACATAAATAAGTATTTTTATACATAATTTGTAATGCTACTAAATACTACATGCTACTAAAAATTAAGAGAGATTACGGCCATGAGTGCCCACAGTACATGTGATTTTGCAGTATTTATTSAGTTAGGTATCAAAATAGAAACCCYCTCTTCCTTYAGRAYCCTCTTTTTATTTAAGCTTTTATAAAGACTATTAGTTAAGACTTATTTAATATATACTTTTTTTATTTACTGAAGACTACATTACCCTCCAAAGCCAAGTAGAAGAAATTTTAGTCATTCTGACCAGTTACCAAGTCGAAATATAAAGGTAATTAAGGACAGAAGTTATAAAACATACCTCACTGTTGTAGTCAAGTTTTGGGCTTGGTTTATCTTTTTCTTCAAAAAAGACTGTTCCTTCTAACCCATACCTGGGAATCAGGACCACAATTGCATTCTTTCTTACAAATAATATATAGGCATCTTCATTCACCACTCCTTTGGTTTTGAAGAACAGCTGTAACAGAAGTAAGAAAAAAAAAATATATATAAGCAAAACTCTCTAGCATGCTGATACAGATTATAAACATGAGCAAATACAAGTTGTATGTAGTGATCACTACAAAACACATATTAGAGTAAGTTCAAGTAACCCAATAAGCTTTTTTTTATAATAATATCCTTGTAGTATTAAGTGCTTATCATATTTATAAAAACAAACTAAAAGGAATACTCCAGATGCCATTATGCTGATTTTCACAGAGCTAGCACTGTAATTCTGAGCCTTTTTTTCCAAAGAAACAGCACTTCCTGCAGGTTTGATTGGTTGGTTGGTGTCACACACTTGCATTGGAAAGCAATTGCTATGACTCTATTCCTCTATCTTCCTTTAAAAATACTGGAATCTTCCCCAGTAAATCCTCACCCCTCAGCACTCCTTACCTGTGTATGGAAAGCGACGGATGCTCTTTGGGCGTACTGAGCCATCTTATGGCGGTAATTGAGATTTTTGCAGAGCTCTGCTAGTTTGTGCTTATCTGTAAGGTCTGGGTAGGTGCTGTCTGCTCCTATAGCCACCGCCAGAAGGCGATGGACTATAATGTCAGCATACCTGCAAAAYACATTAAATAACTTCAGCTGCACCAAAAGGATTTCTTACCGAAAACCAAACATGATTTCTTCCCTACAGATGGTATAGGCCAAAAAGCCTTTGTAAAACTGATAGTCTGCTGCTAAATATGAATTCAAGATCACASTCTCTTTATAGACCAATGATACTCTCTGCTGAGGCAGCATGGACTGCCAATATTAAAGATTTTCTGTGCTCTGCCACTAGAGCCTTACTGTTAAAGATTTACAAAATGAGGCAAAGCTTTATTTTTGGAATCAAGAATGATGTTTAACTGCAGCAGCTTAAGTCATTCCCYCTCTCCTTTCACATGAACTAGGCAAATTCGGTGCAGAACAGTACTTCAGTACCACTGATTTTTCAAAKCACAGCTGCTTAATTTTTTTATTCCAACTTGAGCCAGGATCTTTTCAACATGTCTGCAACTGAAGYTTATGATAAGGCTAGTTAGAACTGCCCCAAATTATTCTTTAATCCTGAGTGGTCCAAACTGCACTTTTGTGCCAGAGAGATATATGTGAAGGGCGTACTGCTTGTTCACTTTTTTATATCAGACATTTATCAGGAATAGTCTGCTCCTAGGTTCGCTGCATGGAAGGAGTTAAATGAAGACAGACMATGTAAGTCATTGCATTTACAATCGAAAGCTGAAGAACTTGCAGACGGTAAATGAACAGAGACAGAGTTTCTCTTCAAATGGTAAATTCAATGAGTTTAAAACGRTATTTTTTAACATATAACATCACTTTCTCTTTTAAAGAAGTTTCAGAAGACAGAGCACTAGAACAGGTTGCCCAGAGAGGCTGTGGAGTCYCCTTCTCTGGAGATCTTCCAAAYCCACTCCGACRCAATCCTGTGYCACGTGCWCTAGGTGACCCTGCAGGTAAAGGGGGATTGGACYAGATGAACTCTTAGAGGTCCCTTMCAACCTTAAAGATTCTATGATTCTACAAAKACAAAAGTACCTTCTAATGGGTGAGGTGAAGTGTGTGTAAATAGGTGATGCCAGGCCGTAGTGATGAAAATCATTCTCCATGCCAGAACAGAAGTACACAGCCTGCATCATGCAGCGAGTGGTCAAAATCCGCAGCAGCGTGTTCAGGTAGGGGAAGGCAGGAGCCTCGGCTTTGTCTAAAGACTCCGCCAGTGCCTTGGCCGAATCCGTCTTGATCTCCACATTCTGTGGGGAACAAAAAGTCAGGCATTACTGGCAAATAGTAACACAGCATGAGCAGCAACGCAACAGCTACATCCACCTGATCATAGCAGTCAGCAGAGGTATCATACCAGAAAATTATGAAGCACAGAGCATAACGGGATGACAATTAAAAAAACCCAAACAAACAAAAAAAACCCTCACAAAACGCACTAAATCTGTTAGTGCTCTACACAAACAGTGAAAGGTCAAGTCAATAGCCTAGGAACTCAGGGGACAGTGCTTGAGAAAGAAGAATCACTTCATTATTATGGAGTTGTTATTTCCTTTATCTTGTTCYTTCCATCCCTACACTGAACACTAAATCAGAAAAGATATGCATATAAGTGATATATATGGGGCAGCATTAGGTAAAACTAGTAAAAGGCGGTGAGCCATAATTATATTGCATTCATGTCACACTGAAAGATTTTCACCCAAGTACAATGCAAGCACTACTCRGTCATCTTGCATTTCTACCATAGATGTTTTAAAAAGTGTACTCAGTAAAATGACTGGTAAAGCTGCTGACAGCAAGCTTCTTTCACTTGTGCCAGTGATCCTTGATAAAGTATAGAYGGTGTGAAAACACATTTTTAATCTTCAGTCCCACAAACTGTTATCACAAGATCATTAGAAAGTTCTTTCCCTTGTGTACACCACTGACAAGGAAAAACAGACCTACAGATCAAAGCATGCCTTTRTTATGGTAAAGGAACCGAATGCATACAAATAAAACATAAGAGAACAYGGTATATACATCCCTAAATCGTTAGGGTTCTGTCATATGAGGTATAGTTAAACTGATTATTATTAAAATGATGTTTCCTATGCAGAGAAATTTAAGCTTCTGAGAAAAATTGTACTTTTCAAGTCATKATCAAATTAGAAATGAAATTGTTATCCCAGATATAAAATAGGAAAAAGTGAAATGGCCTGGGTTTTGTTCATCTAAAATACTAAAATTTAGGAGTTTCTCGCATACCTTGGGAGGAAAAATAAAATCAGGAGTGGTAGGAGACAGAGCTTCAGGGAAAGGAATTTTTAATGATGATCATTAATCTACTCAAAGTTCAGCTCAAGTGAAGACTGTAAGAAATCTTGTATAGAAACATCCCAAAATTGGAAAAATGATTTTCCATTTCAGGCTTTGTGATGATATCAGACTTTTTTTCAGGTTATAGCAACCTCTAGCTGATCTAAGGAGAGGATGGAAACTACAAACATGTCTGAAGACAGTTTTTCACTTCCTGACTTTAACTGAGATGTTACTTGATGTGACTGACCAGTTTTTAAGTATATCAAAAGTGTATATGGAACCAAAGCCAAAMGCAGGTTTATAAAGCYGGAGAGGAGAAATGTTCAAAGTGCACAACAGCTGCAATACAAAAGATTTTGATTTTTTGTAGYGTAGAGTGTTTTGTCTCCTTTATAAGAGTCTTTAAAAGCAAGAAGTAGCAGTCTCAGAATACTAAAATACTTTCCAACACTTTTTATTTGGAACATGGCTAATCAGRAAGAAAAACAGAGCTCCTCATAATTCACTTCCTTCATCAGTATAGTAAAAACTCACCTTAGACYTTGCTGCCTTCACAAGAATGTCATAGCTTGATGGGGGAGGCGCAGGATGTTTTCGGAGCAAGGCAAACTCAGAGAACTCATCGTATATTTTTTGTGCTACAGAGATATTGGCGAGCAACATGAACTCTTCAACCATGGAATTTGTTTCTCTACCAACCAAAAACATTTTGTATTGTTAGAAAAGCATTAAATCATGTCTTGGCTTTGAGTGTCTAATGAAAGAAATATTTCCCCATCCTGATAGCATTAAACACTAAACTGACAACAGTAACCTAAGCTCTTTAAACTTTTTTGCTCTACAAGTAGGAAAATATTTTTAAACATAAAAATGTAAGTATTTGCTAAGTTTAAAATACTGAGAGGCAGAATAAAAAAAATGCAAGGAAATACTAAAACAGTTCAAACGCCTTATTTCTGTGTGATTTAACAGTGTTGTTCTTATGTTAAACATACTAAGTTTAAAAGCATCATGTTGTACAGCATAAGAMAACAGAGCACAGGTTTTGCATAGAACTGAGTATTCCTCAGAGAGAATTAGTGTCAAGCTTAAAAAGTTTGAATCAGTCACTCCCTCTCTAAAAGAGCCTCTGCATCATCTGCCACGTGGGCAGCAAGTGCTCTGTTGTTCTCACAGTTTCACAATGCCACAATCTACCTACTCTCCTAGGTCAGTAATATTAGAAAAATATCACAGATAACTCGGTGGGAGGGTGAGAGTTCAGAACCTAGCATTCCAGTAAATCAGCAGTAAAGACTGGTAGTAAATTAACTACATGTGTTCCTACACAGCTAAGGCTTGTAATATGAGAGATTTTTCCAATTTTAGTCTAAAATACACCAGATTGATGTTGTCAGTTATTGTCCYGTACACTTACATAAGCTTTGTACACCTTTAAACATATTTTTTCCTCTAGCTACTTCCCCGTCTCGAATGAAGTGGTTGAGGGAAGGGAAAGGACATACTTGAGCTCCTTGGTCTGCAGATCAATGGGATCATGAGTTTCACTGTCCATGTGGAAACGCACTTCTGGGGAGGCAAGYGTCAGAGCTCTGGAAGGCAGTAAATTGAATCAGAGAATTACAGCAGAACCTGCCCAGCCGCAGGCTTGTGAACATCCTTGGGGTTTGAAACTACAACTTAAAATTAGCAGAAATTTAAAATAAGTATTCAAAAACTGTGTTCAAATTAGCAGAAACTACAGTATCATTAACTGAATTCTCAAATTTAAAACGCCACTCCTCTGCTTGTGTTTTTATAATCACTGTATGAGATCCATATTCCTGATTTATTTTGTCAGAAGAAGATAAAATTAGCATTCGCTACTTTGCATTTTAGTGTGAATGAAGACATCTATGTTTATGTAAACCAAAATGGTAAAAAAAAAAAAAAATTCAAAAGTTACTTACCGGAGAATGGACAGAAGAAGATTGTAAAGTTTGAGAGCCATAGGCAAAAAGAAAATAAAAGGTAAGAGAGGGGCACTGAATAGCTTACCCATTATCAATTCTTTTCTTCTTCAGTATTTTTGCTAATTTGTTCAGTCCACGTAGGCTGGTAGTAACATCATCGTTCAGTGCTGCTGAATCAATCCTCATCTGGGCTTCTGCGTACGTCAGAGATGCCTTGAAGAGAAGCAGAACAAAGGCAGCATAGTGCAGAGCTGAGYAAGGAGCAGCAGAACACTCCTCTACCTTGCAGAAACTGCACTGCATTGTCCAAGTTGCTTCACAACAGCATGAGGCTTTACATTCAACACAAAAAYGTTTTGCTCTCAGGGAATAATGGTAAAACCAGAACAGATCCATCCAAAATGCTCAGAAATAGACGATATGTGCAGTACKTATTGGGATTATAAAAGTATTTTATATGTTTGAGGCCTGATTTTCAGAAACATTAAGCACTTAACAGATTTCACTATATTTAACTAGAAAAAAAATATGGCTATACAAAGCATCCAGAATYGCAGAATGGCTGAGTCTGGAAGGGTCCTCTAGAGAWCATCCAGCCCAACCCCCSTGCTCAACTAGGAAGACCTAGAGCATGTGRCACACGGTGGCATCCAGGTRGGTTTTGAAGATGTCCAGAGAAGGAGAMTCCACAACCTTTCTCGGCAATCTGTTCCAGTGCTGTCACCCTCTCAACCTTCTCTTCTCTAGGCTAAACAGGTCCAGCTTGTAATTTTATAGCAAAGTAACTCCACAAAAACAGGACAACCTTKAAGGTTTTGATCCTGTCCTGTTCTTTGAAATGTCTACTACATTTTAGGATTTAAGAGTCTTTTCCCAATTCTAAGAAAATGCAAAACAACCAATAAAGAGAAAAAAAGTAAAGGAAATTTTAGTATGAAGCCTGTTCATGACTGCTTTTGGAAAAGGTATCCAGCATTTCTTTAGAAAGAAAATAATATCAATGTGACTAACCTTGGAATTAATAACACTCTTTGTAAATTTGGTTTTCAGAATTTCAGCCTTATGGTTCATCTCCCATATACACGAAAATGCAAGTCTATGACAGGGGAAAAAAAAAAAAATCTATTAAAACCCACATCTACACATTTGAAGTTTCTTGTCAGGATCCAAGCAGGAATCACTTACCTGTCCACATTTGATCTCAAGGAACACAAGTTAGAGCTAAGTAATTCTGGAACCATATCAATTCTCTGCAAAATAAAGGATAAAAATATGTCTTGTTATTTGTTTTAATTTCATGACAACAAAATAGAAGTTGGATTTTTTTTTTTTTTTTTCATAATGAAAACTAGGCTAAATACATTTTCAGACTTYCAAAAGAAAAAGAATGCTACTTCAGAGGAAATCATTCCAGGATCTGTTTTTTTAAGTCAAAATACTCTTTTAGAGGAATTATGATCTATGAGAAATAAGGTTAATAGGTAATAAAATAAGTTTAACAGGAGAAAACTTACAGCTGAAATGTATATAAAWCACAGGCAAAAGGAGAGCTTAGCTACTACAAACAAAAAGGGCAAACCCAGATGTCATCTCCATTAAAACATAAGTAGTCCAGTTTCAGAACAATGTCATATATGCTTCAAATATAGAAGCTAAAAGGGATATCTCTATGAAAATTAATATTTCTCTCTTCTACTAAGCAGTCTGACTGTGAAAGCACATTTGTTTTAATAAAACAATATGCAAATTAAGTGCAGCTCAAATGATTCTACTAGTTTTAGTTTGCAGATAATGGGATTTTGTATTTCCAAGAGATAAAAATAAAAGCAAGGAAAACTTTAAAGTCTTTATTTTAGAAAAATGCTTTTATATTAAAAAACAATTACTTTTTCACATAAATACACTGTTGTTCCTCTTCTTGCTGATTCCTCATCCAAAGCATTCCCTGGTCGAATAAAATGACTGACATCTGCAATATGTACGCCAACCTAAGAGAAACAAACAAAAAGCATGACACTATGTACTTTATGTAACAGAAAAATATCACTCTCAATATGAAATAAACTTTCTAAAACTTATCTGCCCATCTGCAGTTACCTCCATCAGTTCCCATTTTTAGTCATAGGAATATTTAAGTTRTATTTTTCTAATGGAAGTCAACTCCCTTTATCCCTCTCTCACAGTTGGGCTAACACCATTAATTTCTTTCATAACTTAACTGGAGCATTGCTCATGTTACTTCCTATTATCACTGCTATTATCACAATTAATGATTTGTTTGATAAGAAAACAAAATACCTCCAGATTTCCATTTTCCAGTTCTCTACAATGCAATGCGTCATCAATATCTGTACAGCCAGGAGGATCCACACTACAAACACAAAGGTGCCTTAGATCCTCCCTGTACTTCATATCCTGAAATTAAAAAACACACACATTGGATTTCCAAGGTTTTCCAAAGCAACTATACCATTTAGGTATGCTAACTTTTTAATTCAGGATAGAATTTATATTATTATTTACAAGATCAAATTAGATAGTGATAGAAAAACTAAGAAAGATGTAAGATCTCAATTACTGAAACTTTTTTTAAAACAGTAAACAAGAGGAGAAATAGAATAAAACAGTATTTTCTTGGTGTCAGAATCAGTGGTATCAGGAGTCAAGAAATTTTAAGTGAAATTTTTAATCTGATGCTCAGTTAGACAAATCATTCAGGATGCAATTCTCTAAGTTAACTTCAGCCATCAATGGCTTATGTGTCTATGCCAATTGAAAGGAATTGTACTTTACAGAYTTACCTTTGTACAGTATGAACAAAAAGATCCTATATAGTTATCTTAGACTAGACTGCCAATTTCTACAGCTACTGTTAGAAGATATTACTCCCTCCATCAGTTTCCAGACTCAAARTTCCCTGCTGGTAATTTATAATACGTTTTAAAGCAACCATTTCCCATATTTAACTTACTGAGGATAACCTGAAATTCACTTACAGCATTTTAAAGAAGCTATTCTACAGACACTAATTTTTAACATATCCTAACATTTTTGTAGGKTTTTTTTTTGTTTGTTTGACTAAGTATCCTGGATTATCCTGGGATATCTTATCATTTTCTCAGAACATCTAGTGATAACATAGAGATTGCCACATTTGGGTAGAGAGGTTACTTAGCAAGATGAGAAACTCTTAAAAGATGATCTTACAATTTGCTGAATTGTAGTCTCTCTCCTTTCTCAAACACCAATTTTTATGAAAACTATAAGAATTATCATTCTCAGAGGTCTATCCCCATCAAATACAGTTTCAGCCAGGAAACAAAAAAAAACATAGCCACACGAAAAAAACAAAAAAATGGAGGTGCATCTTCTCTATTTTGTATCACACAGCATTCTCCGAGAACGTCACAGAATTCTACCATTATATTTGAAGAAGGAGGCAATTAGCACAATAWTTTTAAAATTATTTTCATTACCTTTTCTGTGATGCTCCATGGCATTTTTGGTAGGAAACTAAGGACAGCCTGAGAGAAAGGTTGATGGGGTACATCATGTTCGAGTAGAAGTACCTCTGTCTCTGTCTCTTTATCTCCAGCATTTCCCAGTTTCTTTACAAAGTGACCCTGAGAACCAATATATACACATATATATGCATATCAAGCTGAATTGTTTGACTGCTCAAAAGTATTTTATTGTTTGAGACAACTACCTCATAGGTTATTACCGTATTAAACTAAAGAGTAGGAATCATCTTTCCTTCTTCAGTTACTTTCKCATCTTCATCATTTCACTGACTTGGTAAGTCAGTCGACTCGATGATCTCAAAGGTCTTTTCCAACCATAATGATCCTACGATTCTAAGTCTGAACTTTGTATTTTTCTCTCTAGAACACTGATTTTTCCTTGGAATAGTATTAAATTCTCCACAGATAGGACTAAAAGAAATTGTAGAGGTGGCAATTTAGTTTTTCCATGAAAAACAAAATCCCTAAGCAGCAGAACAAATAAGGTCTAATTTTCTACGAATTTGTGTTGTCAAACATCCTATTCCCAAATACTGCATTAATTACAGTTCCTTCCTCATGTCTCTCATCCCTTGCATCAACGCTGCACTTGCCTTCACATCTTTTCAACATATTCCAAATTCTCTCCATATCTCTCAACACACAAAACACACTTGTGCTCTCATTCCTCATAAGCTATGCACTTATAGACTACCAATGATTACTCCTTCACATTATTCTAATTATCATTCAACAAAAGCTAAAATAGGTGTCCTTGCATTCTCTTCCACCCTGCTGTTTATTTATACATGACTTTAAAGAACTTAATCATCTGTAACTCTGCCCAACTGGCAATTTAACTAAATTTGGTCAACGTGTTTAAAGTTACTTGCCAGGATGCTGATCAATGTGAGGGATGAGCAGACAGAGCCAGAGCAGAAGCCTCTTTTCTAGGAATCCAGGCTAAAACAAGGCAGTGCCTAGTTTGTTTAAATAAAGTACCTCAGTTAGCACCATAAATATTTACTGCAGAAGTTGAGGACCAAACTTTCTAAGTGTGATAAAGTTGTTTTGAGGAGGGAGAGGGTATGGGGGAACTAAATTATTGAGGTATTTCCTAAATTTGCACTGAAGAATGATATTCAAATCAAAATTCACATCAACACTTTTTGAAGTTATTCGGTATTGCTGATAATAATAAACATCTTACAAAAATTAGACAACTAAAAGTTCATGAAAAAACAAAATTCAGAAACTTACATTAGGATACCTGGAATTCCGGGGCCAACCGTCAATAGCAACAATTATTCTTTGTCCTTCCAAGGTATCTGCTTGCCTTGTTTCTATTCGAATACGAGGAATTCTGCGATCAGCTGGTGTAAACAAATGTCGCCTTGCCTATAATAGGCAGAAACAGGAAAATTAAAAAATAATTTCTGATTAAAAAAACCCAAATTCTGCATTTACAATTACTTCATTACTGCCTTACCTCTTTGATCTGTGACTTGGAAAGCATGCCACAGAATGGTCTCCAGTTGCGTTTTATAATGCCCACTACCTTTCCTGTAGGTCTCAGCATGTTCTTGTTAACAGAAGCCTTCAACTAGCAGAAGGGGTTAAAACACAAAATGACTTGAGCTCATTAAGTGAACATGTTTGATTAGAGTAGATTCCACAAGCTACACTGGTGATATCTTACATAACACTCTAAAGCCATCAAGTATATTATGACTTCATAAGCAGAACCATGCCTCCCCACCCACTGTCCTTTGCTTGCACAAGTCGTCATCCTTGTTGTACACAACATTATTATCTCGCCCTAAAAACAAAACAAACCCTTTGCATTTTTGGACACGAGGAAAATACGGAAGAAAAAGGCAGAAAAAGACTAAAGAAATGACATCATCTTGTATTGTCCCTGCTTATCCTCCAACTATCCTTTTTTTTCCTCATTGATATTTCCAGTAATTTTTTAAAAGCCTTTCTATTTATGTTGCTTTTGCAACAAAAATAAATGCAAATATTTTTTGGATGTGAGTGTCCATACATAGTAAGCATAATTACTGCAAGTAACTAAAGAAATTTTACAACTGATTCCAAGCACGTGTTCATCTTAAAGGTGATTCTCACTGTGATACATCTGCTCTTACCCCAGCAAAATCTAATCTGAAGATCAATACTTAGCTTTGCATGATTAATTTATTACTACTCAATAACTTTGGGGTTCATGTAGCCTAACAAAACTATTTAGTAACTTAGGTAATGGATTAACCCTCTCTCAAAAATTATGAAGTATATACTTTATGCAAAATCATACATTTAAATGTTTATTATAGTCCTACAATTTTACTAAGTTCTCAGTTGGGGATAAAAAAAAAAAAAGAGACTGTGCTCACAACACCTTTTAGGAATCAGTATAAAGGAAGATCTACAAATCTAAGAACACTCTTGGGGTATCACAGATTTCATCTCTTTCAAAAGATTCATCTTTCTTGTTAAAATTAACATGTTTGAAAGTTTTGAACAAGCGCGATAGAACGTCTCTTCTGTGACAACAAATCTTGCTCACACTACAAAGAGAGATACTGGGGAAAAAGATGCATGGATGATATAGAATGAAAAACCTCCTGTTTATTTCATACAATGTTTTCTTTCTCCTCTTCGTTTTCAACGTCATCTTCATGCTGGCCATCATCTTGCAAGACCACTGAGGATGGTGCTACCCATTCATCCTTTGATAACAACTCCACAGCTACAATATCTTCATGAACKGCTCGATTTAAATGTTTAAGTCCTTGTATAATTATCTGGATTATTTTTGAAAATAAACATAATGAGACAAAATAAGCGATAAAATGCAAATATTCAAAACATCCATAACAAAAGACACCGATTGCAACAGCCGAACGGATGAGAACACACACACAACAGGCTCTGCATGCTAAAGAACAGTTTATGGCTATATTATGGCATTTTTTCATCTGCCTAGTCATCTTTCAGTACTTATGATGCTATTTCAGTATTCCAATTTTCTCTATAAAAATGGGTTTTTCCCCAGACACCTTCATCCCAGCTTCCCTTTTAACCCAGCTTTGCAGGTTAGGGGCCTCCACAAACTTCTGRGAGATGCAAATAAAAGAAATGGAAAGGCAGAGAAACCCTTCAGGGATAAAGACTTTGCTTCAGCTGTGAACAGAAGTAGGGAGGGAAGAAGGAGACAACTGCTGCAGCCTGGAAACAGTGTGCACCAGGACCAGCAGAGAACCCAGTAAACAGAAAGCAGGGTTAGACTGCTTAGAAGGGAATAGTCCATCAATTTATCCCCACGCTTTAAAATAGAAGGGGAAAAAATGTGAAAGAACCAGCCACAATTCTTTCCAGTTCTTTCACCATCCACAGAGCTTTCCACAGTTCAGTTGACAACCTTGCTCCTACAACTTTGTTTTTCTGTCTTTCATAATATAGTTCAAAACGAATTTAAACTGAAGTAAACAGTGCTATATTCAGATCAATTGAAACGATACAGCTTTAATATATCGAACACTTCATTGAAACAAAAAGTACACTTTTAGTAACAGTTCTCTTTTTCTGAAAAGGGTGTATTATGTATTTCAGTAGTTACTATCCCAACAAATAAAAATAGAGGAAGCAAATAGTGGCAGAAAAGCACAGAAGGGGAATACACTCATTTTCAACAGTGTATGTCATAGAATTAYAGTTATAAAACGGTTAAGGTTGGAAGCGACCTCCAGAGATCTAGCCCAACTCCTCTGCTCTAGCAGGGACCCCTAGAGCACGCGGCACAGRGTGCCATCCAGGTGGGTTTTGAAGATCTCCAAAGGAGGAGATTCCACAACCTCTCTGGGTAGCCCGTTCCACTATGAAAAAAATACGTCTAAGCCATTACTAAGGCTGCTTAAAGTACACAGTATGAAGTTAAAATGCAAAACTCACCTCCCTGTTTTCTTCAGCATCTCCATGAACCCAAACAGTAGCTTCAAGATAATTCTCTCTGCTTGCTCTATAGGTTCCTTGGAGGTAAATACCAGATTTTATTCCTTGCTGTAACTTGCTAAGAGGAAGATGCTCCGGAAAAAGTATTTTTCCACTCTCTATTTCTTTCTTGAAATAAAATAATAATAATGTTTGTCAGGTCATTGTATTTGTAGTTATTCCAAAATTGAACTCATTTGTTAGAATTTCTTCTGATCGAATAAAGCTTCAGAATTTTTTGTTTGTTTGTATGTTTTGGGTTTTTTTTGTTAGGGTTAGTTTTCAGGTGAATCACATGAATTACATGAATGGTATGAAAAGCAAATAGATGAGGAAGGAAACAATTTTTGAGCAAAAGTCTCTATCAACTTAAGTGATCACACTCAAAAGTCAGAGCTTTTGATAGAAAACACTTCTAAAAAACAGTAACTCAGCACACGCTTCAAAACAACACACACAAAAGTTCTCAATGGCTCGCAGTCCAGATTTCTGTAGTTTTCATTTCAGTTCAATTCTTTCTAACACTTTTACACTTCTAGTCAATTGTCACTGTTTTTGCCCTCATATCAGTTGTCTAAAGCATCTGTTACTTAGAAAATAACTAGTTCATAGCTCCTAATATGTATATRAACACGTACAATATTTCTCTTTCAGTATGTCGAAGAGTTCAACTGTAAAACTCATAATAAAGTCCAGGGTCTTCACTTTCTAAACTGATACTAGTAGCCTCCAATAGAGTCCAATGCAAACCAYTTATGATTTATTTTATATACATATCAAAAAGAAAAAAAAAACACCAAAAAAACCAAAAAACATACCCCTTCATCAGATATGCAAGCAAGACGATCTACAAGATCTGGATGAGCCACCAAGCTTTTTATATATTCTTCACCTATAAAAACACAAACAAAAATATTTATGCAAGAGATGGACATGATTTAGGTATGAAGATACTATTCGGATAATGTATCTCAGCAATTAAACAACCATACACTACTGTTCTTACATGTATAAGTAGTTATCCCTTCCCCTAGAGCTTTCTCTTTATTATTCCTGTCATTTGTTAGAAGGATAACTTGGATCTCCTCCTCATTTTTCATTTTCTTCAGGTGTTCATTGTACCATTTTACTGCTACCCGAATGGCTCTGTCATTGCGGTCATTAGAAGTTTCTCCTTGCTCTTGCTCTATGTACGTTTCCCTTGAAAGAAAGAAAAAAAAAATGCCAGCATATATCAGTTGCTAAAAAACACATTTCAGACCGAACAAGATTGAGATGTGACAAGAATCACTGCTGTGCCAAATCTTATATGTCTAACATTCTACATGCCTAAGAAGGGTGAAGAAACAGGAGGGTCAAGAAAAACAATCAAGTATTAACTTCTAATAATACTTTCTCACTGACAGGTGAGGAGAGTTGAAAGAAATTCCAAATGAACAGTCAGTAAAACTACAATATAACAGCAGTGAAAACTACTTGAGAGAACAAATGATTCCAAGTAACTGCTTCTTCATTTATGAGAGCATTCTGTCAAAAAAATTTTCAAACCTGTGACAGACTGAGTTGGCAAAGATAATGAAGTATTGGGACATGTCTAAACAGGACCATAAAATAAACATTTTTCCATCGCCTAAGTTAATAATTTTGTCTGTAAACTTTACTCAGCATATTGGTCTCCTTTTGTAATAAAATATACATGTAAAATGAAAGGAGTTCAGACCAGAACAAAACGCTCAATCGGAATGACTCGGGAGATCTGACTGGAGATCTCTTCTATTTCAACTTCTGTATAACTTTGAGCAAATAAACTCACATACAACTCAAAATTAGCACTAAGCACTATTTTCAGAAAAGTAGCTGATTATGCTATACTACATGTCTAGAACAAAAGCTGCTAAAACCAATATTGATTTCAAAAGGTACCTGGCTAGTAGGCCTATGGCACCTAGATCAAACAATAACTAATATTTTCTAATCAAGAAGGGTATCAGATGATACTGATGAATGCAAAGGTTAAAACCTTACTTCCAACAAAGAAATGTTTCTCTATTAACAGATGAATACAAGAACAAGGTTATAAATATTCTGGACTTATTAGCTAACTAGTCTACATTCACAGTTCAAAGTTTCCCATTGGTTATAGTGCAGTGTAACTGTTCTTATACATTTGAGAGCACAAGTGAAAAAAACATTATTTTTCCTCACTCAGAAAATGCATGGCCTGAACGATTAACATAGATAAGAGGATTAGAAACTTAATGTTCCAAAATGGGTGGGAAAAAAAGGAAAAAAAAMMMCAAATAAATGTTTCCTGACTTTGAGTTCATTTCCCAAGTTCTAAAATATTTTTGACAGCACTTAAAAAGTGAAAAACCACATGCAAAAGACACGCCCACAATATTTTTTTCACGCTGAGATTTTTTGTTTGTTTGCCCTTGATTAGTGCTATTATCTAGAYTGCAATTAAAAAGTGTTTCCCCAAAAGATTCCTTAAAATTCTTAGTCTAATTTATTTACCTAATTTCACCTTTTCCAGTTCTGATTCCCAGTTTCCTTTACTGGCTACTAGTATAGCTTAATTATCCCATTCCACACCACTTACCGATGATGTTCATTGGTAAAGGAATAGAAATGTTTTTCAGGGTTTGCAATCATGTCCCTAACTCGCTTGTAAACTGGTGCGCTCCGATTCCTGACTTCTTGTAAAACCGTCTGTAGCACAATGACATTTTTAATAACAGGGTCTTCAAGTATATCAATCTGAGGAATAAAATGGAAAATAATCAAAATCATTACTTCCATCCAATAACTGCAGCTGGAATATAAAAGCCAACAGGAATATGAGATCCTTTGCTTCTTCATGATGAGAAACTGAAGAGCATGTTAAACAGTTTTTTCCTGCTTGTAAGCAAAAAGTTCAAGTGTGCAACACAAGTTCAAGTGGTATTGGTGACATGTGATGACAGAAACTTTGCCAGAGAAAGATGAGGGTATGCTCCAACTCCCACAAATGCAGCCCCAACATCTGCAAGGCTTTAATAGAGTTTACTAAAGAGTGGTCTGCACTAAAAATTTTAGCCAGGCCAAGCCTCTCTGCCTATGGTGTTACAGAAGACTAAACTAGGGGATTTAGAATTAGACCTAGGGGAYTTGACCTATAAGATTTAGAAACATGTTCATATGGCAAGAAGTTCAACGTTGCTCTTTGCACAAGCTGAATGTCTGGTCCAAGTCTTACTGTTGTAATCTTTTTCGAAATACTGGGTAAAATCTGTTCCTACTGTAACCAATATTTCTTAATCCCTGCCACCCTGGTTCAGAGCCCTGTCCCCTGGCACATTATAGCAGACTGCTTTATGGCACATACAAACTTCGCCAACACAAAACAAGAAGTCTRCCCATGGATAAAAAGAGGTTAAACTTGTTTTGTGAAGAATATCCTTACTTACTACTCTTGGGATGGGTGACTGCTAGGACATGTAAGTGTCTGCACCTCTGCTAAGCAATCCCTATTAGCACCAATTGTTTTGTCTTCAATGCCTGCACAAGGCAATTCTATTTCCTACAGGTGTATTGATAAACTGTGAGAGAAAGAGAAATGTTCAATACGAAGCTTGGGAATTTGCTGCCTCACAGCCTGGAGTTCTGTTGCCTGCAACCATGACGGGTAGTGGAGAAATTAATATCCATTAATGATAGGGGTGGCAGTGAGAACCTCCTCCCATACTTCCAGGCTGCTTTGTGGCACATGGAATATTTCTGCAGCCTCTTCTGCACGCTTCGAATCAACATCCCACTGGAAGGCTCCCAAACTGACAACCATCTCCGAAAAACACAGAAGGTTTGCCAGAATGTTTGCATTGACAGAAAGAGGGGGAAAAGAAAGGAGGGAGAGGAGGGAAAGGAACTGAAGATCCTGATCCCCGTTTCAGCATCCGTACGTTCTCTGTCTGCCTTTCCACACCCACACGAGCAGCAGGGAAGTAGGGAAGCTTTTCCAGGCAGCAGAGCCGGAATAACAGCACAAAACCTAGCCCAGGCCACTCTAACAGCCGCCTAAGGCCCGCCCGAGCGACGGCCTGGCCGGAAAAGGCCGCGCCGCCGCCAGCCCCGCGCCCCTCGCGGCGGCCGGAGCCCAGGAGGGCCGAGGGGGCTCTCGCCCTCACACGCCCCGCGAGCCGGGAGTCCCGCGCGCCGCTCACCTGGTGCAGGAGGAGGTTGGTGTCTGGCAGCAGGTAGTGCGGGCCGGGACAGAGGCTGCTGGCGGCGCCGGCAGGCCGCGCCTCGAGGCGGGCGCCGGTCCCGGTGGCGGTGGCATCGCAGAGGGGGCAGCCGGCGGCGCCGCAGGCGATGTCGTCGCGCAGGTAGTGCTCGCGCACCACCTTCAGCACGGCGCCCGCCCGCGTGCGCTTCAGGAACGTGCGCGAGGTCAGCATGGCGCCCGCCGCGCCAACCGCCGCCGCGCCGAACTACAGCTCCCAGCGTGCCCCGCGGCCCAGGGCGGGAAAGGCGCGCGGTTGCCGTGGTGACTGCGGGGCGGTGGGCGGCTGCGCATGCGCCCTGGCGGCCGCGGCGGGCGGAGGTGAGCAGGACGGGCGGTTGTGGAGCGGCCGTTGGTGACGGGAGGGGAATGTAAGGAGGTGGCAGGGGCCCACGGCCGTTAACGGTTGCTCTGTGCGCTCTCGGCGCGGAGGCAGGTGCAGCGGCTCGGCGGGAGGGAGCCCGCGCGGAAGGAGCGGGGAGGCGGCTCCGCGTCCTCTGAGACCCCTCTGATCTGGCTTGGCCGCCCCAGGGTGCGGTGCCCTCTGTCCCGCAGTGTCCCGTGTTCCACAGGCCTGTAAGCATGAGTTGCTCCGTGAAATCTGTGGAAATAAATAAATAAAAGCTTGTGGTGCTTGTCTATCAGCCTGGCAGGTGTAATGTGAACTCCTTGTGTAATCAAATGAAGCATCCTTCAGCATTTTTTGGCTTGTTTTTACTTAATACTGTTCTGCCCTGTGTTGAGTGTTCTCTCACATTGTTCTGAAAGATGAAAAGCAGGTGTACATCTACATTTGACTATAAAATCTCATTAGTGAGCTTGTTGTACACCAGTGCTTAGCCTCTTGTAGTCAAAGCCTTTGTTAGTGAAGTTATTTAGATAGTACCAGAAAATAACTATAGGGCTTCTTGATTTTTTTTTTTTTTTTTTTTGTTTATTTGTTTCCTAGGTTAATACAGGAAGATTAGCACAATGCTGATAGGTTTTGCTCAATGGTCTTTTTTAAGGGTTTAAGAATTTTCATAATACTTTAAATAAAGCCACTGTTTTTTCACTTAAGTGCTTTGATTTTTGCAGTTCTATGTTCAGGGGACTCATCTCAAAGTATAACAACAACCAAAAGAGAGGAAAAAAAAAAAAAAGAAAACTTTTGCAAATATTGAAAGAAAATGTCGCATAAAAGCACTAAAGAAATCAGGAAGGTGAACATCTCTAGCTCCCTGGAGTCTGAAGACATTAGCTTAGAGACTACGGTGCCAACTGATGATGTTTCTTCCTCGGAAGAGCGTGAAGGTGTTAAAATCACCAAACAGCTGATTGAACGGAAGGAATTGCTTCATAATCTTCAGCTACTTAAAATAGAGTTATCTCAGAAAAACCTGATGATCGACAACTTGAAAGTAGAATATTTGACTAAGGTAAGAAATACGTCCTTCTTGACGTAGTCTCTTTTTCTTTTTATGTGTGTGTCTGGTGCTTTTAAAGTGCTATACAGACTTTAGTTCTCAACATAAAATATATTAATTTGAGTGTTGGACATCTTATTTCTAATTTCTAAATAAAAAGCTAATGGAGGAAACAAAGATGCAGACAACTTTGGGGTCTTGTCCAAGGTGTTATAAATAGAAGAGGTGGGACCGAATAGAATTCTAATCTCTTATTTTCTCAAAATAGAGGAAAAAGACCATTTTTCCTACTAAAATGATTTTGGCCTTGATATAAGAAACTTAATGGGATGTTAACCTGAACTTGAGGAACTCTGGAAAAATCACCTCAGTGCAATTTAGTGGTCTTTCAATGGAGAAATGGCTAGAAGGTAGCGGCATGCTAATACTAGAAGACTGTAATTTCACTTGAGATGCGAAAATACAAAAGATATAAAAGCATTGCCACAATTGTGTGCAGGCTACACTAACCACCTCTGTATGTTAATCATGGTTCGAACTGGCCTGTCACTCTAAATTTAAACGTAATTTGAAATTAGTTGAACTAGTAATAGCTATTTGGCTTAGAAAGCATCTAATTTTAGAGTGAAGTTTTTTTTTTATTGTTATGAGTTCAATAGGCAAAGTCAATATCGTATTTTATGAAACCTTAGTGTATGTAAAGATTTTGTTGAACAATAATGTTGCTGTATTCCTGTGGGAATAGAGCTCTTTTTTTCCCCTGTCTTTTAAAATGCCTCTTTTGCTGCTTTTATCAATATTATCTTGATAACTTTTTTATTTCTATTTATATTTTTTAGATTGAAGAGCTAGAGGAGAAGCTTAATGATGCAATCCATCAAAAGCAGCTATTATCTTTACGATTGGATAGCCAACTGGCATTACAACAAGAAGATGCAAGGTATGATGAAAGTGAAACAACAAAAAAAGTCACCTTTGATATGTTATTGACATGAATTCATGTTAAATCATACTGTAAAATGTGATGATTATGAGCTGTTGAAATATTACCTTTACAGATTATATTAGCTCTATTTATTCTAAACTTCTAGCTTATGGCTTATAACTAAATTTGGATTCAGCACATGATGATGTTGGTGGTTTTGTTTTGTGTGTGTGGTTTTTTTTTTAATAAAAATATATTTTATATATAAAAAAATATAACAAAAATATATAAACATATATATACATAACATTTTATATTTTGTCTTTTTTATTAACACCTGGATTTAAAATCTGTTTGAAACCTAGAGTAAGAATTTTCTTAAAAGCAGTAAAAATCACCAAGAGTAGGTGGAAGAGGAAGACTCAGTTTAAACTGAACTTTTAATAGCCCTTCAGCCTAGTGGATAACATGAGGAAAGGTAAATGCAAAATGTGTAGCAGGCACTTTTGCTTCCCATGAGGATTGTTAATTGGTCAGAAATGCTTTCAGTTGTTTTTCTGATTATTTTTCTTAATGTTCTGAAATATTTTGTACTGTGTTTTAACTGAAAATAGCCTGTATTGCAGACTGCCTCTAATTCTTTGATTAATTAGTTGCTTTAACACAATAAAAGGATTGTGGAGAGAGAACACGGTAGTTTCTAGTTGCACTGAAGGGACACACTAACTTAAAAGATGTGACTAATTCAAAATCATATTCTATACTAAGCCTATAATAGCTACAGAGCAACTGTGAAGATAGAGCTGAGATAAATTTTCATATTTTGAGTCTTTCAGTTTAAAGCAACAGACTGTGAGAGAAATGTTTACAATTTTTTAATTAAATTCTAATTCTCTGGAATTCTAATTCTCTGGAATTCTAATTCTCTGGAAGAGAGCTAACATTGCTTCAGTCTTTAAAAAGGGCAAGAGAGGGGAGCCAGGAAACTACAGACCCGTCAGCCTCACCTCCATCCCTGGAAAGGCAATGGAGCAGCTTGTCCTAGAGACCCTGTCTAGGCATATCAAGGAGGAGAAGGTGATCAGTAGTAGTCATCATGGATTCACTAAGGGGAAGTCGTGTTTGACAAACCTGATACCTTCTACGATGAGATGACTGGATAGGTGGAAACAAAGAAACAAAAACCAAAAAAAAACCAAAGAAACAAAAAAACTCCGTAAAATCTCTTAAGTGAACATCTATTTTCCCTTGCTGTGTAATGCCTTGTAACAATAATGTATGTGACAAAAATGCATTTTTTTTAAAAAGGACCTCACCCTTGAATGTTAAACAGAGTAGAAGCTGAGAAATAAGGGATATATGAGGACTAGACAGTAAAAATGCATATGCTGAAAATTTAGCAGCAAGACAGATATTAAGGTTAATATTGCTTTATTTGGTCATTAACTAATTTGGGGGGGATTTGTATGGAAAAATGACTAATGAACAAGAAGGTTAATATTTTGATAAATAAACATTAATTTATAAACTAAAGTCAACATATTTGGGGACTAATTGTTATTCCTTGGCTTCAGCTTGATATTGTCGGTGACTTGGGGCTGTTGTAAAGTGGAGTTTGACTGTGAAGCTTTGGACATCTTATGCAGGCTGTGTAACCCTGGTGGCTACACTCCTGAGCTCATCTGGCCCTGTAAATATTGTCCCTGTGTAAATGGCTCTCTTAGGATGTTGTGAAGATTTGGTACTTGTATTAATTGCTACCTTTTGTCTTCTATTTTCAAATCAATATTAAAGAAAACATCAGGCTCTAATGAAGCAAGAAATGGAAACCATTCTATTGAGACAAAAACAACTAGAAGAGACAAATCATCAGTTAAGGGAGAGGGCAGGAGATATTCGTCGGAGTTTGCGAGACTTGGAATTAACAGATGATTGTTATGAGAAGCTAAAGTGTCTTCCTGAAGAACAGCTTTCTATTCCTGAATATGTGTCTGTGAGTATTTGTTTCTATGTCGATTTAAAGAATAACTGGGTTTTTTTTTTTTCCTTTACAAAATGGGAGGGGTAAACTAGTAGAAGTCAATCCAAATTTACAGAATCTGGGAAGTTCCCCATCTGGAAGTAAAGGATGTTTTTGCAGATATTCCTATGAATCATTCTCTTGTGCCTAGATTCCAGTAAAGTGAAGAGCCTTCCAGTTCCAGGAGCTGATCTTTTAGAGTAGAACAACTGTGGATGTATTTTAAGATCATGGAATCATAGAATGCTTAAGGTTGGAAGGGACCTCTAGAGGTCATCTAGTCCAACCCCCCTACACACGCAGAACATGTGACACAGGGTGGTGTCCAAGTGGGTTTGGAAGATCCCAAACCTGCTCCTGGTGGATCAGGAGACTCCACCACCTCTCTGGGCAACCTATTCCAGTGCTCTGTCACCCTCCCTGTTAAGAAATTCCTTCACAAGTTCCTGTGGAACTTTTGGTGTGTCAATTTGTGGCCTTTTCCTCTAGTTCTATCGCTGGCTACCACTGAGAAGAGGCTGCCCCTCTCCTCCTTGCTCCCTCCCTCCCTTGAGGTACATATACATGTTGATCAGGTCACCTCTCAGCCTTCTCTTCTCCAGGCTGAAGAGGCCGAGCTCTCTCAGCCTTTGCTCATAGGGCAGATGTTCCAGGCCCTTAATCATCTTTATAGCCCTGCGCTGGACTCTCTCTAGCAGCTCCACGTCCCTCCTGCACTGGGGAGCCCGGAACTGCACACAGTATTGGAGGTGCGGCCTCACCAGGGCTGAGTAGAGGGGCGGAATCACCTCTCACCTCACCTTTTTGGCCATGAGGGCACACTGCTGCCTCATGGTCAACCTGTCGTCCACCATGATGCCCAGGTCCCTCTTTGCGGGGCTGCTCTCCAGAAGGTCAGTCCCTAGCCTGTAGGCATGTCTAGGGTTATTCCTCCCCAGGTGCAGGACCCTACACTTGCCCTTGTTGAACTTCATGAGGTTACTCGCTGCCCAGTTGTCCAGTCTGTCCAGGTCCCTCTGGATGGCAGCGCAGCCCTCAGGGCTATCAGCTATTCCTCCCAGTTTCGTATTGTCAAAAGATGATGAGACAAATAAGACAGTTCAGTTAAATGGTGAGCAATGATACACTGATGAAGTAAAATAGTCAACTGAAAATAGGATTTTAAAATTCAAGGCTTAACAGAGCCACAAATTTAGATTATTCTTGCAAAGATTCCTTCCTTTCTCTCATTTTTTATTTGTCTCTTTCCTACCTCAAACTACGTACAAGGAATAAAGTATAACTTAGTTATTATTTTGTCTTAATTTTTAGAATCTTGTTAATTCCAGCTCATGGGAAGATTGGTGAGGGGAGCACGGAACTTTCAGTAAAAAGGCAGTGCCCACATAGAATGCCTGGAAAATCCTGACTCRCTTCTGAGAAAAAAAGAGAAGGATTTAGACACTTTAAAATGCTTCATTTTAGCAGAGTATTAGTGCTATCCTAATCTATACTGCTGGCTATTAAAGGAGCTGTAATTAGTATAATGTTCAAAGGCTTAGTGCATTTCTTGAGGTGTAAATGTTATGAGTGTGAGCTCTTTTCTGCTGGATGAAAGCCATGGTATACTGTACTCTAGATATGCACAGGAAAGTGAAATTTATCATCCTTATCTAAGGGAGAAATTCTTGGGAACATCTTTTGAAAAGGTTTCMAGACTTGGACCTTGAAAGTGCTTGGAAACATGATAAAACAGGAAGCCTATTAGGTTATTACTGTGTAGCTCTCTACTCTATCCTCTGCCCTCTGCTTTACGTGTTTGAGCTGTTCATCACTTCTGCGTGAACACTGTTGACAAAGCAGACTTGGCACAAACTGGAATCCATGATGGCAAGTTGCATTTGGGGTGGGGAAACAGCTTTTGTGCTTCAGGAGCTGATTGATAGGCCTGAAGAACAAGGCAGGACAGAGAGCAGGGAACCTTGCCAGCTGCCCTAAGTGCAAGTGAAACTGTTACAGTTCATTTAGAGCATTTAGACTGGGTGTGTGAATAGAAAAGAGTTTGAAAACATGTTGAGGAGAAGGAGTCTGCTTCTCCATATAATCTAACTTTCTTTCCCTCTTACATTCAACCAGTGAATGCTGCTTTTGTCTCTGTACCACATGTGCTTTGCTATGTGTATATTCAGTGATGCCCCAAAGGATGCAAATTCCAGTTTCTTCCTATGAAGAAGACCCTTTCTGGCATTTTTTTTTTCTTTTTTTTTTTCCCAGAAGAAGAGAAGCTAAGGGTGGATTCTCTTCTCTCAGCTTCTTCTGACAACAGCAACAATGTGAATGTGGACACTAGGAAGCTAGAAAGCTGTTCTGCCTATCCTGTCTCTGAATCCACTTGGCTTTTGAATAGCAGGAAAAAGACTCTTACTAAAAACTACTCCTTTTTTTTTTTTTTTTTTTTCTTAATGCTATTTTCAGCTTTGCTTTCCTAAGGAGAAAATTTTGCATTTTCCAGACAGTACTCATACTAGTTCTCTTCAACAAACAAGAGTTCTGCTTAGGAAATATTTGAGCAAGGAACTTCCAGAATTTAAAGATGAAAATTCTATCTTTGCGCTCAGTTTATCAATGTTAAAATACTACCTTTTATCCTTGGAGATAAAATATATCATTCTTACATTTTATTTGAGAGCAAGCATACCAGACTAAGTGCAGGGAGTGTTTTAATATATATTTTATGTATTTGTGCATTTTTATGAATATTGGAGGTTTAAAATTGAAACAAATGTGGGATGTTTTTCAGCTTTTCTCCCACAAGGGGTGCTATTTTGACATGTGAGAGCAGAGTCAGGGCAGCATTTATTGTGGAGGATAATGACAAAAGAAAAATGATCCATTAAGTGTACTTCTCTAAAAATATTTTAAAACATTTAAAATAAAAAAAGTTAAAAATTCTTCCTCTACTCCCACTGCTCATCCAYTTCACTCTAGTTTTCATCAAAAATGTTGTGAGTACATGCTAAGATGTTTATAAAAATTGTCTAGAAAAACAGGATTTTTTTTTCTCCTTATAGTATATCTATCTAAATTCTTGTTTTTCTGGGATATGTAATTATCCCTTAAATACTGCCTCAGGTGTTTTTTTGTCTGTATTGAACTGCCTAGTGGCAACATGTGCTTCATCTACTGAGCTGCACAAACACACACTGGCCAGTGAGAAAGTCAAATAACTGGTGAGAGTTGAACCTACAACTTCCCTCTCAGTTATATATCAGTTCACTTTTTTTCTTGAGATGGATTGAGGTTTTCCCTGGGAAGGCTGTGCATATGTTTATCCTTGATAGCTGGATCCTCTCTGTTATCTAGTTAAATTTTAGGGGACTGTGGTGTCCTTAGTATCGCATTAAAACTACAGAAACTTTAGAGCAAAACTATATGTGGGTCACAAAAACAAATAGGCATTATTAAAAATAATGTTTTAGTAATATTGGTGATATACAGTTCACTTCTCAAAAAATATGCATTATATTATCTTTAAACAATAGTATCTGAGTGGAATTTTTAATTTGTTATCTTCAAAACATGAACAAAAAAATATTCACTCTCTTCTTGTTTCTTACTGGATTCACGTTTCAAAAACTTACTCACTTATGTATTTTTATTCATTATATGTGTAAACTTAGACACAATGAATGGCATATCCCTTGTTCCTGTCTTAAAGCTATCTTTAGTTATCTAATTTTAATTTAGATGACTAAACCTAATTAAATATAAAATTATCTAACTTAACTACAAGTTATTTTGGTTTTTAGTAAAACTTTTTTTTCTTTGAAAACTAATTTATAAAAAGTAAAAGGATTTTTAGATGCCCAGTTGCTGACTTCTCTTCAAAATAAACACTTTGAGCTGTCAAACTAATAGAGAGTACTAATCTGGAAGACTGTAGACAATGAAAGAATTCTCAATTTTTCCTTTTTTTTCCCCTCCATTTTGYCTTTTTCTGCTAACTATTTTTACTGCAGCGTGTCCTACTATTTGCCTTTGTTTAGTAGAAATGTTCTGGAAAAGTTTGATGTATGATGTTTGGACTGTGCCTATGGTTTTGGGGGTGATGGGAAAAGAGAGTGATTTTTAGTAGTAATATATATGGCAGTATCTGTGTAGTTAGGGGGACTTTTGCTTACAAAGTGCATTATGGAAGAGGCCTCAAAAGGTAATAGAAATGTAGGAGCCAGCCCTCTTGTGGAATGAGATAGAATCCACAGTCCCAAATGCCAGTTTAGAGATAGCATAAGCTGCTTGAGTTTAAGTTGCTGCAGACCACCCCTTTCAGCTGGGGAGGTTTCCCTCTCTCTTGGCCTTACAGCTAGCTTTATGTTTCAGTGAGCTGATTTAGACACCTAGTTGGACTTAAAATAGGTTCTTCTGATGGCCTATTGGCCTAGCTTTAGGTAGGGTATTCCCCCCTACCCTACTGTGGTGCCCGAGCAGCTGAGACCAAAGGTCTTGAGTTGAGTGCCTTGGACTGCGGTTCGCTGCAACAACATATATTGTCAGCTTAGTTACGTGATGCTGCTCAGCCCTTTTAACAACTTGTTGGATTTGAAGGGTGGGAGGAGTAAGGGTGTGTTACTTCTGCCTGTATGTTATCTCTGTTTCCTTTGTTTACTTTGATGTTTCTCTGGATGAAAAAGGAGCAGTTATACCAAACTGGCAAAAAACAAAACTAATCTCTGTCTATTGCTCATACCACCCAAAAATGCCTTTTGGTTGTAGGTGGGTCAACAAGTCGTTTCACTGCTAATCAAGTAGGCTCTAGTGTTAAAGCAAGGAAGAGGAAGGGACAGTATGGATGCTTATACCAGTTGTATTTTTTTTTTATTATTATTCATGCAACTTACCTGGAAGCTGCTGTAGTTAAAGATATATGCATCTTTACCCTTTATTTCTCATTTTCATTAGATGCTAAGGATAGATTAGTATTTCTTAGCTACCTTATTGAAGGCTGAAGAAAACCACTGTCTTTACTTTAAACAATCCAAAAAAGGTTATTAATATGCTGAATTAGAAACTTAAGTTTGATTGTAGTTTCTTGCCATAAAATACACTTAACTCACTGGAGATTGTAATAGTGCAATTTTGTTAGTCTTAACTTTTAAATATATATTTTGTTCTTTTAGATTCGATTCTATGAAGTAGTGCATTCACTAAGAAAAGAACTACATGATCTACGGGTGAAAAAGGAAAGCTTAACAGAAGAACTAAATGGATACAAGTCCCAGCTTAAGTGTCTGACAGAGGTTTGTGTGCTTTATTTCTCTCAAGTAAAATTCCAGATCGTTACTCGATAAATATAAGATGTAATTTTTTTTTAACTGAAAACCTGGAGGTTCTTTTTAGTTATGGAGGAGTCCAATGTACAGTATGTGCTACCTAGCATAATTTACTCGTGGCATTTCTGCAATTTTAAGGTGGACTCATACCAGCCATGTCTTCCTTTTTGGGAGCAAACTTCAAGGCAGAGAAGATGAAGCAGGAGATTTGTATGAATAGTTGAAGATGCAATGATTGGTGTGTTGGTGGTAATTTGATATTGTTAAAACCTTTTGTTTTAACAACATATAAATGCTTTTTTTGAATTTTTCTTTAATTATTTCTTTCAGGAATTTTATCTAAATGCTTTTTTTTTTTTAAAGAATAAGGAAGTTGAAAGAGATACTATACTGAGAATTTTGTTTATATTTACCAATATTTATTCTATTCTAACTCATATACAAAATACAGCTAGGATGTTGATTAGCTATTAAGGTGAGTTTTACCTAAATCTAGAATTGGAATAAATATATCTGGACCCACCAGGGCAAGAAGGACATGGAAGTTCTAGAGAGAGTCCAATGTGGAGCCTCAAAGATGATCAGTGGATCTGAGCATCTGCCTTCTGAGAGGAAGCTGAGAGAGCTAGGCTTCTTTAGCTTGAAGGAGAAGGCTGAGGAAGTGTCTTATCAATGTTTACAAATACCGTAATGGAGGGTGCTAAGGGAATGAGTCCAGACTCTTTTCAGTGGTGGCCAGCAATAAGACAAGAGGCAGCGGCCACAAACTGAAACCCAGGAAGGTTCCGCCTGAAAATGAGGGAAAACTTTGCTGTAAGGATGACAGAGCACTGGAACAGGTTGGCCAGAGAGTTTGTGGAGTCTCTTTTCTCTGGAGATTTTAAAAACCTGCCTGGACATGATCCTGTGCAACGTGTTCTAGGTGACCTTGTTTGTGCAGGGAGGTTGGACTAGATGATCCCCAGAGGTCCCTTCCAATCTTACTCACTGTATGATTCATTCTGTGATTCATTGTGAGTAGTTGAAACTCTTAACTAAAAAAAAATAGTTGACAAAGGCTTAGAAGCTACTGTCATTTTGCTATTTCTGTAATTATTATTCAGTTGCTACATTTTTTTTCTTAGAATTTATTTATGGAATAATCAGTTGTAAAAAGAGGTGCATTTGTGAAGAGYTATCTTGTGAAATTCTTAGTATTTGCATTCTCTATTAAATTCAGCAAATAATAATTGTCAATAAAATAACATGCCTTTATATTCTTCGTTATTCTTTGTTTTCATCTTCGATCATAATTAAGTTTAACTTAATGATGCTAAATTTAATTTACCTAAGTATTTTCCTTCATTGTATGTCTACATACCTGTGCTCTAACTTAAAAGTCTACAAGTCCTTCTATAAAATTTTAAGATTGGGATGACATCAGTGTTAATTTTTGCTGCATCATTTTAGCTGGAGAGGAGATAATAGATTCCATCACAGGATTAACTATATTTTTGATACGTTGATGTTCCTTTCTTATTTGAATTTCGGTAGTGCTGTTCCTTCCTAACACATGAGGGCAGTATTGACCTTTGCAACTGAGTTAAAAGGCTTAAAAGCCCTTTTTTAAACTATGGATTTCCAGCTTTGCTGTTGATGTTGATAATGACAAAACAGCAGAACGTTGCCCATCTTGAACTGTTGCGGTTGTGTTTGTTATTCTATTTGCATAGTTTGYTTAAATTGAGGGATTAGTAAGAATGAATACTACACTCTTAAAAAAAAAAAAAAAAAAGACAGAAATCCAGGTGTCGAAATGTCACAAGCAAAAAGGGACTTACAGTTAGTAATGATGATGACTCTTTAGAATTCTCAATTTTTAGATAATATCACTTAGTATGACTTTTTCATGCACATTTTCTAGTTGAATCCAACAAAATCTCTTGTCGTTGTGTGGAGAGGTTATGTTTCTGGTGTTGAATGAGGTGCAACTCAGTATGCCCTATTTTGTGTATGGGCAGACTTTTGCATCTGTTTTTCTTCTAGCAATTTTACATTTGACCCGCTACCTTAGTAAGATTAGTGTTGCAACATACCACAAGTTGTTTTTGATAATAAAGTAAAAGCATCATCAATAAGTTCTGTAGCATCTTTAATATACTAAAACTATTATAAACAAGCATCTCTTGCCTCTAAACAGGACATTATTTCAATTGTACAGTTGGTAAAATTAATTAATTTGAGCTGCTTTGGTAAGCTCAAACTTTTCTCTGAGGAAAATAATCAATGTGAAGTAAAACTCAATTTCATCGTCGTCTTATTTGAGTTCTAATATCCTTCTATGTTTTTGTGACATTTTAAACATTCTTTACATCTGTCTATATGGAACATGGTTGTTGATGTCTCTTATTTGCCTGTGATTAAATAAATATGCTCTTTGAATCCTTCCATGGGTTCCCCATCCAATATTACATAAAATGTAAGTTTTCTCTCATAGTTAGTATTTCTGTTCACAATATAACTTATTGATAAAATTTGTTCTAATTTTAAGGTTTTTTACATATGCCAAAAGGTTTATTCTTCTAATTATTTTCAACCTTTTTTTCTCTTTATAGGAACATGAAGTAGAATCAAAATGCATGCATATTCTAAATCCTGTTAACTGCTTCTGGGAGATGAGGGCTTTGATGGCTTGTTGGGCTTGCAGAGTTTTCTAACAGACTGGTTTTGGATAAGATTTATTCATGTAGATACTCACCTCAGAAATAAAGGCATGACAAATATGAGAAATAACCATAAGTCTGGGGAAGGTCTTGACTGTCAAGCAAAGAGCTGAGGATGTCAAAAGCAAATTCTCAAGTTTTCTAATGTGTTAAGCTAACTTCAGGTAAAAAGTAGAAGTAGAATGAATAATTTACTGAATAAGATAACCATGGCCTACCATTTTGCAGCAGAATGTCTGCAGTTCTATACTTTGGTCAGAGAAAATGAGGTCTAATTTTACTGTTCTTAACCTTTGGTGTTGGCATATGAATACAAGACACTGGTTTTACTCTTATCATAGTCTCTTGTTCCTTGAAGCTGTGAGTTTCTTATGATCCTATATAAACATGTGGGGAAGCAAAGCAACGCAGTTCTGTTCCGTGGAAAGTATTATGATGACCTACTATGGCTAAGTATCAGTTATATAAAATCACCTCTGCAAACATACTGAATCCTTAGCTACCTGCTACTAATTTGTTTTCTTCAGGGAAAGAGCTTGTTGGCACTGCCTATGGAAAGATGAGTTCTGCGGAGAGTGATGTTTATATAGCAGCCACTCAGGCAAATCCTGCTGTCCCAGCTAGGAAGCTAAGGTTTGTGAAGACTGGAGTGACACTGTAGCCCTGTTTAAGAACTGTCTTTCTAAAACTTGGTAAATCTTCCTATTCTTTAGGCAATTCATTACTTCATTTATGTAAGAAAATCTTTTTATTTCTGTCTTCAGCATACAAAAGACATCTTTCAAATATCTTGTCACGCTTATTTGTGCCCTATATAAAAATATCATATATATAATATAAAAATATCAGTTAACAATCATTTAATTTGTCATGTGCTGAACTATGAGGTCTCTAAAACTTTGCGAGAGAGATCTGTTGATTCGCTGCTGCTGCTGAGTTAGCACTTAAAGCCTTCTGGATCTGTAACACAGACCCATGCTGCTGACAAGCAGTAGGAAAGAACAGAGTGTGAAGGCTGACCTCCTTCCTGCCACCCTCTGCAAAGCGCACTGTGATGAATGGGGAGAGGAAGATCTTTGTCTCCGCTTTTTTATTTTTAAATGAGCGGTGTTCTTCTGCCATGCCACTGCTGTGAGGATGGCTCTCTCTAGTCCAGCATTGTACCTGTGATGTAAACTAAGGCTGTTCCCCTGAGCTTAATTATGTAAGCAGCAGACTGAGAGGGGTGGGGGTGAAAACACTGGTGAAAGTCATGTTCTCTATTTCAATGCAAGCTGATCTGTAACCAAACATATAGTGCAGACGTGTTCCAGGCCCCTTTAAAGCTCTCTGTCCTTCAAGTACAAATAACATTATCCTCACCCTCTTTAAGGATACCTTACAGAACATCTGCATACTATTTTCAGAGTCACTTTGTTCAAAAATGATTAGACGCACTCAGTGAAATAAAACTTTAGTATTTTTTGCCCTTCTCTGTCAAGATTGAGAATCTGAAGAGGCAACTCTGCATTCCTGTGTAAGAGGCACAGTTCAAGATGAAGTACTACCTTATTCTGTCTGTGAGTTGCTTGCCAATATTCTTTTTCCAGAATTCAATTTTGATAAAGTTTGTTCTTTTTCTAGAGCTTCTTTAGTTGTAAAGTGTTCCACATGGTTACCACCAGGAATTCCAGTGTAACCTGTAGTTTAACAGTTATCTTGAGGCTATGATGAGCTTAAAGCTGGATATTATGTAGGACAAAGATATCTATCTTCTAAGGTCTAGCCTCTGAATCAACATTAGAAAATGCCAGGCCTTGTGAGCTTAATCTGATTATTTTCTGAGATAAATATTCCTATCTGAAGGAAAAACACATAGTTTTCAAGGAAAGAACTAAGGTCTTTGAAGAGCCTGTGGACACTAAATGCATCCAACTGTTGCAAAACTGAGATGATTATTGCCACTATAGAAACACTGTCCTCACTTAGGATTTCTTTGGAAGATAGCACGTCTGTAATCTAATCCTGTGCCCTTTCTTGGTCTCCAAAAGCCTCCAAAATTCCTTCAAGCAGTGTTCTGATTACTTGGCCTTTGAATCTATTTGGAAGGTACAGCTGAGGCCTCAGGCTTAGCTGAGATGTATGCCTGCTTTCCTTCGTTGTCATTTATCTTTAAAGCTTTTTCTGAGCAGTATGCTGTTGGCAACAGTTAACTCTGGTCGGACATCTTCAAGAGTCAAGGAAACTTAGGAGTCTTCTAATATTCTCTGAGAGCCTCCTGTGTTTCTTGGTATAGACTTATGGCCTGTATAGACTATTCTTGTTCTTGCTTCTTGTTCACATAGATCAAATGGCTTAATTTTGTGTTTAATGCTGTACTGTCTCAACAGTCTCTTTGCCCTGGAGCACTTTTCCCTGAAGTCTAGACCCTCTTCTGCTCAGATTCAGAGACAAGAGTTTTATTTCTTTCCTACTTTGTAGGTGAGGTACCTACGCCAAAGATTTTCTCTCTTTACTTCCTTGCAGAGCTTTCTCATTTTGAAGCGGGGGAGGAAAACTGTCTTGTTCTCACGAAGTAACCCAGCGCTTTTGTTTGTCATTTTTAATGGCAGATGGTGTCCTATCTATAATCCTTGGCAGGTTATAAAATGTATATCAGCATACCAGAACTTGTTCATCCAGTTATACGTAACTCCTTCCTGACATATTAGCAGTTTTATTCATTTTTTTTCTGGAGGAAAAAAAATTGTTGGCAATAATATTTGTTGGTTATATGCTGTGTAAAGGGATGGAGGCCAAATATTGCCTTTAGTAAGGCAATAAGGCAAGAATTGTTATTAACGCTACAACACTAGTAGTTTTATGCATCCTAGGGTTTAAGGTACAGTACAAGCAGGTGTGTTATCATTGAATGATGAAATTCTTTTTAAAAAGCTTCTGAAAAGCAGGATTGTTTATTTCATCAACTTTTTTGTAGATGATATAAAGAAGTTGTGTTACTTCTGCTTCATTAGATGCCAATCTATTAATTTATGTTGTTGTATAAGGTTTTTTTTGTTGTTTTTTTTCAAGATCAGCTAATCCCTGTCAGGTATTGTCTCACTAGCTTTGTTCAGAAAGTCTGTGTCATCCAGGTTTTGTATGCAGAATTTACATGTGTGTTTTTTACAGGTTTTTTTTCAGTAAGCTACCATCCATTCAAGATGAAGGATAAAAGTGAAGTCTCATACCAAAAAAATGAAGTCTGAAATTGGATTAGTTTCTGTACCCAGTTTGCGATTTAAATGGCACAGAACAGGCAAACTCAAAATGTCCTCGCTTGAAAAATGCACTTACTAACAATGCTGGAAAACCAAAGGGAAGCCCTTCTTGAGTGGGACCTACAGAAACTCATTTTGCTGGGTGCTGTTGGGTGTCTTGGACAGCTGGGTTAACAATTTACTTAAATAGCATTTGTCTACCCATCTTAAAGAACAGGTTCATTTGTTCTGACAGTCTCATCTGTCTGAGTTGACACTCTAGCAGGTCAAGTTAGTAAGAAACTGAAGAAAATCCAAGCATTACTGGCGAAGTTATCATGAATCATGTTCTGTATGAATGAGTACTGTGTGTCCTTTTATTTTTTTTTAAGATTTATGGACTTATTAAGTTAGTTATTTTTATGTATTGTTACATTTTCCAAGACCTCATTCATGTCCTTGAATACACTCTGCATTTTGATCCTTTTTAAAATTCCCATACTACTTCAATAGGACAAAGCTATTCATCAAAATTTCAAGCTCTCTTGAAGATAAATTGAGGTAAAATTATTCCAGGACAAAGATAATAAAATTGGTTAAGAGTATATGTGACTATTATAAACTAAGGTATCTTTATCCGTATCTAAATAACAGTCTTCATACAGACAGCTTGTGTGTATTGAAGACTTGCACAGAATTCTGTATTTCTATGGGAGTATATGCTACCTGGAAATATACATCTGATATGATTTCTTGTGTTAACCTATAGACTGAATGTTTATTAAGAGGCATTGTTACATTTGTCCTGTGGTAAAATGTCTCTATCTAAAAATGATGTGTCAGTTGGAAACTGGTGATCTATTTGGTGTACTTAGTATTCTATACTAAGGAAGTATACTAAATCTAAATGTATTTTGTTTAATTAGATGTTCAACAACTTGATACTTGAAGTAAGTCTTAGTATTACTTTTTAAAAGTAGAATTTAACTCCCCTCTCTGTCCTGTGGAATTATCATATCATTATAGGAAATTCATAACTGATTTATTGGACATAATTTAAATTCTATTTCAATCTCAACTGTTAGAAAAGACAAATCTTGTAGATGTTTAAATGTTCTGACAACTGGCCCTTTTAAGCTCTTTTTGTCAGATTTGTCCAGAGGCCTGCTTGGAGACACATCCATACTTCATCAATTTCCATTTTATGGTTTAAGTACCTGTCTTCTGGGTGCTTCTGTGGGAATTATTGTAAGAACGTCAATAATTCAGTCTTTCTGCAAAGGAAATGCCTGTTCTAACAGGAGATTAAAACAATGTCAACAGCCACAATGTTTGCAACAGAATGACATGGGATATCACAGAGGAATTGTATCAAAAATTAACTTGTGCTTAATTTAAGTATCCTTACCAACATACTTTATTGAAAAATGAGTTGTGCTTTTACTACCTAGAAGGGTATGTGGATTCTTGCACCTCTGTATTACCTGTTTTAAATTCTAACAGCTTAGAGCATCTGACAAAAGCTTTACCAATAAGGCAGTGTCATCTTTAAAAGTGCAAGGTTGTTAATGACTTTAGGATATGATATGATGAGAAACAGTTTTCTGTGGTCTTAGCTTGTTTAACGTATATCATTAATTAGAGTAAACAAATACAAATAAGCTATATATCAGTGTATTTGGTTGAATAGAACCACTTATTTAGGTTACATGTTCTTAGAGATTTGCCATCCAAACTCTTTAAGAACGCTTTGTATGTTTTATTAGGATTTTATTGCATTMTGAAATCTAATTTTCTGTTTGTCAGTGGAATAGTTACAACATTATTTGTATTTGACTGAGCTTCCCTGTCATGTCCTAAAAGCATTTTGGTGCCTTTTTCTTGAGAAGGCATTCTGTTGGTCTTTCCATGGTGCATGTGTAGTTTGGTCAGTGTTCATTCTATTTTTCCATCCTCATTATAGGAGGGATTAATACCAGGACAATACACATCATGTTTAGGAATCACTTAGACAGCTGTATAAAATATAGCTTTTGTTGTTTTTTGAAATATTATGCGCRTATACCATTGCTTACTTGCTGCAAAATAAAATGTATTGCAAGTGACCTGTTCTGTAGTCATGTCTGTTTGGGCAAAGAGGAAGAGTATTTACCAGAGGTGAATGCAGAACCTGTCTGAGTAACATAATCAGGTGGAGTTACCATTACTTGTTAAGCATCCACTATCAGTTATCAAGTATGCCACTTATGAACCATATCTAGTTCGTAGATTCATTCATTCATTCAGGTGAATGGAGTAAATATCTCATATTTGGTAGTATGGTCCATATTTAGTAGGTCCAGTAGTCTCCTGTTCCTATAGGATGAAAGAGTACAAAAATAAGAAGCTATTACTTTATCTTCAAAAGGAATGATCAATATTTTAGAAAAAAAAATGCCTCTTGTACATTCTCTTACTCTAATCTTTTCTTATGGTTCTTCTTAGAGTCTCGCAAGCTACACAAGAAGGAAAAGGAAAAAATGGAAATTAATACTGATAGATGAGTGAAAAAGTACTGTTTTCATTTTTTTTTTCCCTTTCCCTTGAATGGGTTGGAAAATGTGTTCACAAGCAAACTTATTTGAAAGTATTGAAAAGGTGGCATGACACACATACTTTTGTAGGTTTGTTGACTAGCAGTAGGTTTGAAGGTCACTGCTGTATGAAGTTAGGCTAATAGACAAGTGTGTTACATATAAAAGGTATGTTAGTCAACTATTTAGAATCAGACAGTATAACTTACCAATGCCTGCTAGATTTCTAAAAATGGAGACAAATGAAAATATTACCACCTAAATAGCTGTAAGTAAACTGCATAATAATTAGTTTGTGACTGCCTTTGGAGGCTATGTTAAATAACAGGGTAGCTGTTGTCATTCTAAAGTGTGTGTTAACTTCTAGAGCTACGAAGATGAGAGGAGAATTCGGTCCGATGTGGAAGTTCGATGTCAGCGTTTGACACTGGAACTGGCTGATACAAAGCAGATGATTCAGCAGGGTGATTACAGACAAGAGAACTATGATAAAGTAAAATGGTAGGTATCTCTCCAGTTCAGTGTATGTATAAGGATTAACAGAAGAAGTTTCTAGTTCAGTCAATCAAGGTTGAAGCATCATTTCATAACTTTTGAAATTTTTTTTTATTTCCTAGACCCACAAATAGTACAGTTATCCAAAGCTGATATTCAGTTATGTGGAATATCTTAGTCACAAGATGAGCAACACTGAAATCTGATGCATGCATTTATCTTCTTAAAAGCTTGTATTTATGTACTTACCATGTATTCAGAATGTACTTGTTTGGTTGCAACTTAAATAGAAGCTATTAATGCAAAGCATCTTGGGACAAACATCATCATCATCATTATTATTATTATTATTATTACTAGTTATTATTACTAGTTATTATTATTATTACTATTATAGTTATCATCTAAGAAACAGCCCTGTTATCTATTATGGACTACCTGCACAGTGACATAAAAGTGCTGCAGGACGCAGCCTTGTCCCTTTAAGTGCACAAGAGAGGATCAGCTCAGGTAGTCTACCTTTGTATATATGTATATATTATAGTTATGGGGACCTTAGGGATGTATGGGGACAGCGGCCTCTTGACCTTTGGGTGAACCCGGCGAGGAGGGGGCTAGGTGCTCCTGGGCCTGACCAGCGTTGCTGGGCAGCCCAGGAGCCTCTAGCCAATAGCAACCCAGGAATCCCCCACCGTTGGCAGAAGCCAATGAAGGGAAGGATCCTGGACAGACCTATCCTAGCTAGCTGAGCCATCGCCTGAGGGGTTGCATCTAATCACGGAGGACAGGGTGGACCCTCGCCGTCCAACCAAAAGGTTCACAGTGGCTGCATCACCCTATATATATCCCAGAGGGTCTCACAATAAAGTTGTCTGTTCTGCCACAGACCCTGGTGTGTGATTCTTCTGCGTAAGTGTGCTGTGTGCCTGTGATTAGCGGCTGGTGTGTGCGTGTGGAGCAGGGTCCTAGGTGGGTAGCCCCTGCTGTCCCCACTGACTCCTCGGGGCGGTGTTCTGGCCCAGCTGCGTGCTGTGTGGGGCCCCACGGACCTCYTCCAAGGCCATCCAGAGGGGGCCAGTATTGGCGTACCGGCACCACGAATCACCGAGCGACCGCCCGGCCGACCACCATCATAAAAGGATAGGAGTTTGGGAATTAATATTAAATAAGTTACCTTTGTAAGCATTAGACTGCAAGGGCTGCTATGAAAACCCTTTGTCAGAATCTTAGGTTAACTTAAGTGRCTTGACTTAATTGCTAGGATT
This sequence comes from Eudromia elegans, assembly GCA_003342815.1. Lineage (NCBI taxonomy): Eukaryota > Metazoa > Chordata > Aves > Tinamiformes > Tinamidae > Eudromia > Eudromia elegans. Next base: position 1,847,167 of record PTEX01000121.1, read on the forward strand.
TCCAGCAAGTCTGCTCATTTTTGAAATGTAAGCTTTAGAGTTCCTGCCTATACTTTGAGTTCTGGCCTCAGAAACAGCAACAGCAGAACAGTGAAAATGTTGATCTTATAAATATTCTCATGCACACATACTTCACAGTCCAGCTCCCAGATGTTCTTTGCCATGTGCTTGCGAGCTCAAGAMATCAGAGCTTTGGCGGATCTGTTCAGGAGTAGCTCAAAATGAGGATTCTGTATAAAAAGCAGCTTATTAACTCCCTAGCTGTTCATATTGAATGAGATCAGACACATTTATTGATCTTTACTGTGTTTCTAAGTCATTTAAAGGAGAGCCTGTCTTTTGGATATATGTTCACCGTATGTACTAAAATAACCTTGAAATCAATCTGGAAGCTTGATGCAAATAGGATGGATGGATACTATGGTTTGCTTCCCATGTGCGACTGCATCTAATAAGTGGATTTTAGTAACTTTTTCATGTGAATGGCCCCAGTGTTTAACAGTGTGTATTAAAATAGTCTTGAGTTGAAAAAGGCATGAATAAACGTGCCAAAACTGTACTTGAGAGAGTAGGTTGCATTCATCAGCATAGGCACAGATGAAGGGGAAGGGAAGAACGTTATTGGCATGCCTATATGAGGAATATTTGGGAGCACTGCAAGAATTAATCACTTCCAGGTTTGTGACTAAAAATGACTAAAAATACATTTAAAAATCCTTTGCAAACTATGCTAACTCTTCCACTTTTGGTAGACTACCAGATATCCTATTTTATAACAATATAAAACTGGTTAGGTTTCCTGCAGACTGTAAGCTGCTATTGGATCATCCATTCTACCCTTCTGACAAGGTCAGGTACACACAGAGCTGGCTTTTTTGTGCATGTGAAAACACTGTTATTCAGGACACCAGCATAATTTTTGCAGCTGTCCTGTATGTTTTAAATATGAGAAGAGTAGTATGATTACTTGTGGCATCAAGAGACTGTATATAAAGGAGAGGAGCACTTGAAAACAACTGTCATTATGTTTCTGTTTGGTTAGGGTGATGGAAATCAAGTCACTTCAGTTTTTCTTCCAGCTTTCAAAAGATTCAAGAAAAATATTGGAGAGAGCATCTAAAGCTTGACCGAGTTCTAAGGATATGCACAGGAATTTATAATCTTTTGTGAAGAGGAGAAATATGAAGCCCAAAATTGAACTAAAGAATGCTAAGAAGAGAATGCAGTGATTTTATTATAGGAATTTAGGATYCTTATGTTATAATTTAGGATTATTGCTTAGACACTTCAAAATGAAGAGAACTTTTTTATATAATAAGATGCTGTTGCAAGTGATAAGCACTGAAAAAATTATTAGTATTATCACTAGTTGTCTGTGAGTAACTAGACGAAGAAGTCGGTGTTATGAACTGAAAGAAGGCTTACTAAATTACTTCTTTTCTTTTTTCATTCTATTTAACTAATAGTTTCACTTCATGTTAACAGTGAACGAGATATATTTGAAAATGAGTTGTCAGAACTCAGAAGAAAATATGAAGTATTGGAGTTGTCTCACAAAGCACAATCTAAAGAAAGAAATGACTTATCAAAAGAGGTAAACTTAAAGTTCTTATTTCAGTAATACCTAAGGTCAATAACTAAATTATCTGAATGTTATCCTAATCAGATCTTTTAGGATCATCTGAAAAATCATGGAAAAATTCAGGTTAAAGGGTCCTCAGGGGATCACTTGTTGTGACAGTCCTCTGCCCTCAGTTGGTCTGGTTTGTCTTTTTTTTGTCAATTTATTTATTTAGTTTTAATTGGTCACCTTGTCTGTCACAATCACAACATGCCTCAACCCCAGAGCTAGCAGTTTCACCATTCCTTTTTTGGCCAGTAATGGCTCCTAAACTTTCTGCTCTTTCTGAGAAAATTGTCCCCAGGGTGATGGCTGGTTGGCCTCAAGACTTCTTATGTTTCATCTCTGATTCAGTACTATGTTTTAAGCCTAGCTCCTGTTTTGACATTAAGGAGGATTTAAGGGGGTTCTTACCTCTTTTCAAGTATTAATTATCAGAAATCTAGAAAATTATAGTATTAAAGCCTTTTTTTTTTTTTTTTAAGTTTCACCTGCTTATAGTGTGTTTAAACATGATAAATATAAGCATAAGCTGATTTTTTTTTTTCAGTTTAAACAAGAGAAGAGAGGTAAAATGAAAAAGCAAATGTATGAGTAATGGCTTAAATGTTTCCTGAAATGCTTGTTGAATTATTCTTTTAACCCTTTTATAGCTGGCAACCTTACAACAGTCCCTTAACTTGTTGCAAAAAGATAAAGATTATCTTAATCGCCAGAACATGGAGCTTAGTGTTCGCTGTGCACATGAAGAAGATCGTCTTGAAAGGCTTCAGATTCAGCTAGAGGATGCTAAAAAAGCTAGAGAAGAGATGTATGAAAAGTATGTTACATCCAGGTAAGATACTGTGTTAGCTTCTATCAGTAGACAAAGTACTATGTCCCTTGTTTCTTGCACATATCCCATTTAAAAGTTCCTGACTAACGCTTAAAGACTTCTTGGACCCTGTCTATATAATCAGAGAGAGTAAGAAAGTGAGGAAGGGTAAAAGAATCTGAAACTCTGTGTACATGTGTGTGTGGCTTGTTTGTTTGTTTTAATGAGTGTTTGTATAAGGGGGGRAAAATGCGGTTTTTTTCTTTCTTCAAGTTTTGATATGTTACCATAGCAGTGAAGAAATCCAAATTGAAAGTTTATGGCCTCTGTATTCTTACATGAGTATGTGAATTTTCTGTGGTAGTGGGAAAATACATTAAGCATGTCCTGTACCTTTAAAATGTGCTGTATTTAGAACAGGAGTATTAGAAAGACATATTCTACACTGTCTGAGGTGTGTAAAATATGTTTAATTTTCACAGATGCTTAAAGTAGGATGTGGTATGCAATTACTACTTTCATGCCAGCTATTCAAGCAGTTCTACTCAATTTTTTCATATCAAGTTCAGTTGCACTGTCCTTAATGTTAGCCATAACAAATCTTTGAGATATAGAGGAGAAAATAATGTCGTATTCTGCTACATGTTTAGCTAAATATGTAGTGCTGTACAACAGAATTTCATGTGTTTCATGTATAGACATTTTTATTCAAGTTATCCGGTTCATGTTATTTCCTGACACCTAGATGCCAAAGATATCATTTGAACATACATGCAAAAGTTACATCAAATATTTGCCCATATGGATGCAGCTAATACAGCCATCTTTTTCATTAGCAGTGTCCCTAGAAAAGCAGCTGTGCTTAGAGTGAATGAATGTCCTCTGCAGCAGGGTGCAGAGGGCTCAGTTACACAGTTATACTGCAGTTACTGCTTTTTTTTGAATCAGCCAGATGGAACTGGAGACAACCTCTACATATTTTGTGTCCTGACATAACTAAGCTGAAATGTAGTATAGTGACTCCTCTGCAATTGCAATACAATTAGAAGGACACAGTGTTAGCTAAATGGAAATACAGAACACTTTACTGAAGTTCTGAAACCATTAGTTATGGAGCTTTGTCTCATATTGCTTTTTTAATATTAAATATTTTTCCCTTACTGCTGTACTTTTTTTATATTTACCTTGTGTGGATTTAACTCAGAACTGTGTTCAAGTAAGAGATTCATTTGGAACTTCTTAAGTCCTTAAGAATTGCTTTTAAATTGCTCAGACTGACACGATTTTTTAAACCTCAGTCTTCCTCTAGAAATTTACTTGCCATCTAGCTATGAGAGTCAATGCTTGATTTTTCTAGAAAGCTGCTATGCAACCTGTATCCTGTACTATGAGACAGAGGGGCTTATAAAGGGCTCTGTCCATTTAATGAACACAGGAAGATATGAATGGAGCTCAACTAGAATGTCTGGGCATATGGTGCAGGCCTCCTTCACTGCCCTCTGAAGTCTGAGAGAGGTCTTGGTCTTCCTCAGGTCCTGTATAAGCTTCTTATGCAGAGCTCTACAGAACTTGTTCTCTGTCAGAGAGAAACGAGAGACGGCAGCAGAGGGAAAGTCGGAGAAAACTGAGGGCCTTAGGTTTTTAATGACTACTGTTTGGACAATATGAGACATTTTAATGCTTACGCTACGTCTGGTTCTCTTGTGGTCACTGTAACTCGTGAATAAATTTGATGAGGAAGAACACGCCCAAATTTTTAGGAATAGAGATGTATTCACCTTCTAATTGCCCTCAGAACTGCCCACATCAGGGCATATTTACCTTAGCTAGAAAACATTACAGGTTTTAGGAAACTGAGGGATTATTCTCCTTAACCTTTAAAAAGAGACTTGGCTGAGACTGGGGCAAGATTAAAACCAACAGCTTGTAGCTAAATCCTTGGAAATCTTTGTGGAAGCATAGATGAACAATAAGAAAAATTCTCCCTTATTCTGAATGCTTAAATTACAATCTGTACCTGCATTAAGGGGTACTCAGATCGTGTTTAGCTTGTTTGGAGTTTAAAACATGGATAATAGGCCTGGAAGGAAGGTCATAAAGTTTGGAAAAAGAGGACGAAACACAACCTGATAAGGGAAAAAACCTCTTTAATTACTGCTCAAACAGATCATAAAGATGGTCAGGAAAAAAATGAAGGTCGTTTACTTTATAGTAGCTGAGTTGGTGTTCATTAAAGGCGGTGATAGGCAGTCAAGCTGTGTATCCAGAGTATCCCCTTTTCTATGCCATTTGTTTATGTTAGTCTTCATAAAGATAAGTGTGATATCCAACTGTCTGCTGGTGACTTCGCTGTCAGTGTTAAAGGCTTTCAAGTTCTTTTAACCTTCCTCAGTAAAGTTTCCTGATTTAACAGTCTCGCATCAGGAGAGGAGGTCCCTTGTATTTTCCACAATGATAGAAATATCTCTTTGGTAAGTAACAATGGTAGAAGAAAGTCTTTGCTGTCTAAATAGCGAGAAAATGATAGTGGTACTTGCTTTTGTGTGTAAAAATTATATCCCTAAGTCCTGAACTTCAGTGTTCACTTTTTTTCTTTTTTTCTACATAGTGAGCCATATAGCAGAAAAAGAACACAGAAAATTATAGTGGGGACCCTGCATTTCAGTATTGTGTGCATGACTCGAGAACTAGGGATTGGTTGTTTATTTACTTAGATCATCAACTTTATCACTGTATCAAAGAACTTTGCAAATTACCTTGCTGTGGATAAAGGAGGGGAGATAAATGTACCTTGGCAACTCAAATGAAATTCAGTTTATCATTAGAAAGCAAAGGAGGGAAAAATGGATAGTACTCTTTCTGACATATTTAAATATTTTAGGGCTTATGGGTTACATGAAAGATCTTGGCCCGCTTGGAGTACTGAATTCATAGAAGATGGGATGCTGCACACTTTGAATTCAAAGGAGATCTAAAAGACTTCACTTTTGAGCATATGCCATTATTTCCAAATGTGATTATTTATTCTTGAACTCCAACTAAGGGATGTAAAATTCAACATGCATTTGTTATTAAGTACTTGCCACACAACTCAGTGTTTTTTGGTTGGTTGGTTGGTTGGTTTTGGTTTTTTTTCTGGGGAGGAGCTGAAGGGAATAGTTTTGTGTGAGAAATTCTTTATGGGACTCCTTGTAACTCCAGGTTTGTTGGCTGCCAAAGTCAAAAACATTGTCAATGTTAATAAATAACACTTTTGTGCAGAAATCTTCTGATATTTGTTGTTTTAAAAACTTAAATAGATATTTTAAGCAAATTACTTTGTTACATTGGCAAGATAGATATCCAGATGTCATTTTTGATTTCTCAAATCTCTACAGCTTACGATCCTCAGTATCATGTGTTCCCCTCAACCCCCATCTGGGTGTGATGAAAAAAGCATACAAAAAAATGTTGTAGCTCTGCATCTTTAAAAGTTACTAAGGTGATGAAGCTGGAACTCTGCAGAGTGAGGCCTTTTTTTTTTTTTTTAAGTGCTTAATTAATTTGAAACTCCTGTATAGGCTGACAAAGAATTTTTGCAAGTGTGTTAAATGTAATGCTGCACCATGATTCAGTGTCAAATTACTTTAATAAAATAAATCCTAAAAACAAAACCCTAAACATGCCATGAAAATCTTAACTTATTCATACTTAAGTTTTCAGTCTTGGTTATAAGCTAATATGTATTCTGAGCAGATGAGGGGTGAATGAGTGCAAGTTAAAATGTAAAACCTAGTACATGCATATTTTAATATTGGAGTTTTGATATTTTCGCCCTTGCCATTCATAAGAAATGCCTATTTTCTTATTCATTTTCAGAGACCATTATAAGACAGAGTATGAAAACAGACTGCAGGAGGAACTGGAACAAATAAGGCTGAAAACAAATCAAGAGATTGAACAACTTCGAAGCACCTCAAAAGAGATGTATGAACGTGAAAACAGGTAAATAAAATGCAGCAAGTAATCTAATAAGGGCAGAAATATCCAAATAATCTATTTTTATTTGTTTATTTTTAGTTAGAAACTGGTTGACTGTCTTTTGAAGGGATGATCAAAATGTAGAAATTTGAATTTAATTTTAAAACTGAAAACTTTATAAAAACTAATACAAAATTATATTGGTGCACAGTGTAATATTTCTCTTGAAATAATCCTTGATGTTTGACACTGTCTGTGAATAGAATGGTTTATTAAAACTCATCTTCTAGATAAAAATTAGTGATCTTCAGCTGACTTAAGTAAGTCTCATTTGTTAGTTCATACAGAATATCCTGATTTACCTCCCATAAAGAATGGGCAATAGTTCTGAAGCTTTCAGGCGACCAGAAAGGAAGGAACTGAATCAGAAGGAAAGGCAGAAAAATCAAAGGAAACCAACTAAAGAGTTTTAAACCTTTTAAAAATAAATCTAGTTGAGATTGTTTACAGCATTTCAATTTACAACAGTGCTGGTTTTCGTCTAGATTATACTAAAATTATTCTTCAAAAAGAGCCCAGTCCTGCAAAGAATTGCGTACTAAACTTTTCACGTATTCTTGTTGAATTGCATGGAATTGTGCAGCGTTACGCTTACTTCAAAGTCGGTAGGGATCTAAGGGCTTGGGTTCTTGGTGCTGTAATTCTTTTCAAGGGATTTTTTTTTTTTCTTTGTCATTGCCTGTCCCTTTTATAATGGGAGGAGCACTTGATGACTCATTATTAACTCATTGTAGATCTTCAGAAAGTGACTTATGTGGAGAAGGAAGTGACTGTAGTAAAAAGATATTTGTGGCGTCAGCATCTCTTATAATAAGTTGCTTTGTTGTTACTCTGAAGAAGGAAAAATGAAGAACATGACTCCTACTGTCCTTCTTCTGAAGGTTCAGTCATCTGAAAGGTTCTAATTGAAAAAAATATATCACTTTCAAGTCCTGCAAGTCTTGCAAGTCCTACAAGTGTAATATGTGTGTGCACATGTGTGCACACACATTTACAACACTTCCTGTATACAATACTATGTTGAATTATAAAGAACAACTTAATACTTGGTGGAAATCTAAAAAGTGTCTATATATCATTGAGGAATGTAAAGGAGGACACTTTGAAACCAAATCACAGAAGTTTTGTTCCTTGTTTTGAAATAATTTATTTCTAAAATGTAAATTCTTTAGATTGAACTTCACATTTTGTGGAAAATAGCATATACGATAGCACTCTAGAGATGTGCTGGAAAGTGAGAGTACTAAAAATTCTACTTCACGATCTGAGGTACACCTCAATCGTGATGCACATGCAACCCCAAAGCAGTTTGCAGGGGAAGTGTGTGTTGTGGTGAGACACTGGTCGACTGTGAATGAGAGTAAAGATAAGATTTCAGTTTCATCTTCAAGCTCAAAGCATGATGTGATGAGACAGCTGAACTAACATGACTGAAGAGAATTTTCTTACTTCTTATCTCTTTGCCAGGCCTTCTAGGCATGACATTTCCCTTGAATTGGTGACATTTTACCCTTCAATTAGCCACTTTAGGAAGCTAAACAAGGGGGAATCCAATAAAAAGATGATACTTAAGTTTTATTTTATTTGGGATCAGTTTCACTTCCATGGCTGTCAGCATTGGCTGTGTCTCCATTAGCAAACATGAGGGAATCACAGGGAATATCCACCTGAAATTTTACTTAGAACAAAATAACAGTTAATCCAAGAGACTGAAGACTATTTAGTAGCTTGAGCACGTCAAGGCTCTTGAGCACGTCTTCTGACTTCTGTCAATCTGAATAGGATTTCGTTTGTGTACACTGGAAGTGTTGTGGGGAGCGATTGCTGAGGGATTTGCTTCAAAAATTGATGTAGATGCCCTTGTACCTCTGCTGCCCATCCTCGTTACTTTTGCCCCCTTTTCCTTCTATGCATGCCCATAAATGTGTAGACAGTACTCCTAACCCCATTTTAGGTGGTTACTCTCACTTGTACGATAGGTTTGCCAGACCCAGCTGCTAACCCAGGTGACCTCTAGGTATTCCTATGAGATATGCTGTTTACCATTTAATATCAGAACGGTGTGTATTTTTCATAATGCAGGTATCTGGCACAATATCACTAATGTCTGTCCTTATTAAATAAACATAACTAGATACATACCTACGTTGTCCTCTTGTCCTCCTTTTATTCTTCTTCAGCATTTTCAGTTGGTAAGCTCTCCAGCTAAGCAAGGCATTTTATTCTCTAAACTGTGACTCTACATACAGTTTAACTTTTATACCATTTCTACTATTCAGGATAGGCCATTTCACTCCTCTACCACATTTATGCGTTGCACTGCCCACATATTTTCTTGTAGACACTTAACTGTTATAGAATTCATAGGTTGAGTCTGATTAACTCATAATTTCTGATGCATGTGTATTACGTAACTGAGTCCAGTTAAGTAGGGTTGATGACATTTCCTTAGTCTATAAAATAAAGTCTCTTATCCAGAAAAAATACATGGTGAGTGTATGATTCAAATGATCTAGGATAACATTTGACATGGACTTAACAATATTTTCTTTAACCTCAGTATATTTTCTTCAAAACTTGCCCTGTATGTCCACAGTCCATTCATGTTAAAATAAAATCAATCCTGCCTTCTCCACGCCCACGAAATCACTGCCACATAAGCAGCGAAGGAGAAATCAACTGAAGTGAGCAGAGCTCATTGTGTCTATGCTAATGTTTCAGCTTAGCTGAGAAATGTGATTTTGTGATGGAGCTCTCAGTTACCACCTTTTTGACCTGTTTTTACTCACATCATACCTTATGCTTGGATTTGCACTCRATTTCTTTTAGATGAAACTAAATTGAAAGCTCTCTGTAAGTGAGCAGCTAATACATCAGAGAGAGCAATGTCAAGTCCTTTCTAGTGCTTGTAGTGTAGGTGCCAAGTCCTCTAGACAGCCACTGCTTGCTCTGCAAATCTGCTGATACTGTGCTGCTCTACTGCATAGAGGAGAAGCAGCAGATGAGCCTAAAGTGGTAGTTTTAGCTTAGCCAACTACAGGCCGGCTGCAGAGTATCAGACTGTTACCTGTATCATTTTTAACACATGTATTAAAGGTGTTACCCTTCATTCACATGAAGCTACGCTGGGATTGTGAAAGTGAAATAGGAATAATATAGTTCATGAATCCTAACTGATTCTTGGTTAATAATAACTTAAAAAATACTAATTGCAATAAAACATTTATGAGTTAATTTATGATTCTCTCTGTGCTGATCAAAAATGATGTTAGTAATAAAAGACACCAGTGATGTGCAATAACCTACATATGGTGATTAACTAGACAAATCAGTCTAGCAGATCTGAAATGTTGTTTTTATGCCTAGCTGATCTCTTCTGGCTCTCTCATAAAAGTTCTTAATCACCTCAGTTACTAACAGGACATGATTCTGCTATTTATTAGTGAAATACTAAGCAAAAGTATTGGAATCTATTAAGTTTGTGGGGGGAACTTATTGGAAAAGTAATTTACATTTCTAATATTCTGACTTTTTCACATATTTTTACAAATAGATAAGTGGCTTGCTCATTGTTTTGAGAACAGACCTCTATAATGGAGAGATATATATGTGCGCGCGCACACACACACACACATAGACAGGGCCCCTGCTGTTCTAACAGGATTAAAGAACGTAAAGTCAAGATCAGTCTATCTCACTGTAGTCTTAGAAGTAAAATTAGCTTCTTCCCAACAGATTCTTGATAGTTTTTTTTTCCTTCAGAAATTTGAGAGAAGCAAGAGATAATGCTGTAGCTGAAAAAGAAAGAGCAGTTATGGCTGAAAAGGATGCTCTGGGGAAATATGATCAACTCTTAGAACAGTAAGTATCTCTTAAAATACCTACCTTACTGAAGGGTTATTTATATTTATAACAGCAGAGTTTTAGATAACATGAATGACTGGTTGGGTTTTTTTGGTTATAGAAAATAAACTGAATTTCAGATTTTTTTTTTTAAGTTTGAAATTTAATTTGCCAGTGCAGTAACAGTGTGAATGTTTGGTTCTTCAATCCTGTACAGAAATGCAAACTTTATTATGAAAATAGAAAGTAGTAGTTTCCAATGATTTCAATTAATACTTTTTTACTCTTTGTAAAATGTGGCTAGAGAGCAGATTTTCTCTCTAAACTCTTTTTCTTGCTATATACTTTTGTTACTGTTGTCTCTAGCCAGTCTTTCATATCCAACATATAAAATGTGGTGTCTGTACAGGTTTTTTTATGTATTTGGAGATGGAAACTGTGACTGATCCTCTGCTATTCAAGTGGTCTGATGTTCTTTTGCAGCACTTTGGCTTCACTTTCTGTGAATTTAGAACTGTTTCATTAACTATGATAAACTAGTAGGTGATTTATGCCTATGGACAGTAATCAAAGCTGTTTAGGGTAAGTTTTTGCATGTCCTTAATTTTGGACTTGATTTATGTTTAAATAACATCTTTCTCAAAAATGGAAAGGTCAGGGCATTAAGCCATAGTGCCACCTAGTCACCGACTCAAAGAAAGTAACTGATGTGAATTTTCTTGTTTGGACATATTTTTAATTGCAGATAGTAATCTGTTAAAATATTGTTAACTTAAGCATGAACATTAATTGGTTTTAGCCTTTAATTTTTTTTCTGCTGAATCCTAAATTGCAGTAGAGGTATTAGTGATGAATTAGCATTACCCCAGCAGAGGCACAAAGAACTGAAAAAAGCTGATGCTAATTAGTCATGCAAAATGAGGGTGGTTCTGGAGTAAGGAGAGTGGGTCAGACTCTCTGGTGTCTGCGCTGCTTATTTCAGGGGGTTAACCTCAGATTCATCCTAGGTTGGTGGACTGTAGGCTGAGTGTTTGTTAGTGTTTCAACTTTATTATAGGTATTCTTGGACACCAAAAAGGAATTAGCAAATTATGAAATGATTCCACAATGCAAAGCAAAGTATGCTAAGTGGAGACAGCCAGGACATTTGCATAAAAACCTATCTCTTTAAAGCGAACCGAAGTGCTAATAGAAATGAAGCCAGTGTTTCTTTCAGATGAGACTCCTGGCTTTCAATGTGGTATGCAGCTCCCACATATTATAGTAATCTGGAAGTTCTGAAAAAGTAAATCTAACCTATGGTAACTTGAGTATGAACACTTCCTTGGACTTTATTATTTATTATAGCAACTTTATAATTCTTACTATTTTAAAAAAAAACATGTAGGAATTATCTTTTGGTTCTGTTGTATTTCCGTTCCTACTGTGTGCCCTGAGTGGGAGATGATACCCTGCAGTTAGAAACACAGGAAAACATTTTGAAGATTTTAAATGGAGTGGGAGGATGAGAGAGAACCCAGACATTTTATTAATATAACATGTCTTCTCCATGACTGAAACACACTGGCCTAGTTCATTCTTGTTGAAATTTTCAGTTAGAGTGATGGAGAGTTTTACTTAATGTGCTTTTTACAGTTTCTTGGGGATTCAGAAATATAGATTTTTTTCAGATTATGCATTTCTTTGTGGTCTGATTGAAACAAGATTTGTTTCAGAGCTTAATGCTTTGGTATTTCAGTTTGAGGGCAAGATAAACTCATCCTTTGCTTTTTTCTGAAATGTAGGTCTCCTGCTTTAAAATTCCTTTTTAGTACAGGTACAGGTATCAGGACTACTTTTTTTGGTTTTTTTTCTTTTTTTTCTTCTCTGCATTCCAAATGTGTTTAATTTAAGTAAATGAAATGCAGGGCAACAAACTGGCCTAATAAAATGGAATGAATGCCTTAATTTATAAGATCCCAAATCCTGAGGTTACTATGGACTGCAATGTGTTTCTGCAGAACAAAGTCTTTCCTAATACAGGCAAACCTCCTAAGAGAAAACTGAAGGTATCCCCTGTAAAGGGAATACTCATGTTGTCCAATTCCAGATTTAAGTGATTGTAGCAGCTAGTTCTACTTTATTGAAAACAGGGTGACTCATCGTTGTTACTACTGGTATCATAATGTGTATAAACAAACATGTTTGAAAGCCTCAGAGGTACTTGGAATGTTGACTGGCCTGAATGGTGGTTAAGTAAAGCCCCTGGCAACTCTTGTGATCAGGAGTGTAACTAATACCCAATTTTCTAGTCAAGTGCAATTATTATTGTTTTTCTCACTGATGTTTTTAAGGTGACTTTTTGTAAACAACTGTTTACAAATGCCAATCAAATACTCAAGTGATAATGCTTGTGTTATATTTAAAAAAGAATCTGCTGTTACAACCTTAAAGTAGATCACTGTATGATATGAAGATACAATTTTTGTTGCTCTCTCTGCCATGTAGAGTTGTGGGTTCTATGTGAGGAGGTATGTTTCATTTACCCGTGGCAGCACAAGAATTTACTGACTTTCTATTTTGAGTTAAACTATGGTGTGTATGTCACACTTGTGTTATAGAAAATTGATGTCCAGATGGAAACATTTTCAGTTCATTTTAAATGGTTGGCAGTGTGATTGTGACTTTTAGCTGGTTTTTAGAAGCTATATTGACTCAAATGAATGTGCTGAATCAGGCGCACTATTCTGTAATGATTTGATCTTCTACTATGCTGTGATGTATTATGACACTAAATATGTGCTAGTTTTCAAAATGCTGATGCTGACTGCTAATCATTTACTCATTTCTCCTTTCAAAAAAGATAATTGAAAAGTGGAAGAAATGCAATCTGGTTTCATATTGCTTTTTAATAGTGGTTAAATAGTGTCCAATAAAGTGTAAAGTCAAATAGATTTGTTGGGATGGGATGGGATGGATGGGATATTAAAATTGCACTCTAATGTTTAATATGGGATGAACTCACAGGAGAGCATTTTACCTCAGGGGATACCGACAAGAGCCATTTCTTGTCTTTGATTGTTTACTTCCTTAAACTTTAAAGAAACATTTCCATTTCTAGGACTCCACTACTGTATCAGCGAAAATTGACTAACGATTTCCAAAACTACTGGGAACAAAATGGGCACTTTGGAGCACTTACAATGGGATTAAAATCCCTCAATTGGGATTTTAAATTCCTGTCTTTCCTGTCTTTGGAAGTCAAGATATTTCTGATGTGTGGGATTATGTTCAAAGGACACTTTTTCAAAACTACATTTTTATAGTTTTGAGAATTGTCATAAACTGTTGGATTGAATTAAGTCAATGTGATGGCTAGAAAAACAACTTTGAGGTTTGTTGTTMAAAGATTCCAAAAGACCTTGAATTATTGTGTCACAATTTATAGCCTAGCATATAGCTTAGCTATTTAAAACTAGTATATGGGCAATGAATCACCTGCAAAAGGGGAAAAGAATCCCCAAATATTAGGAGTAATTTTAATGGTTCTGTTCCGAAGTATCATTCTCAAAAACAGAAGAATGATAGTCATTGACATTTGTGGACAGCAAATGTGCTTATGGTTTGCAGGTTGGCAGAGAAAGTGTGCTGGTGTTTACCTACTTAATGCTTTTCCCTTCAATCAGCTGCAAGCCATTTACATATTTTGGGGACCTCTAGTTGATCTGTGAATTCTTATTACCCGGATTCTTCTTTCGCCTTTTTTTTGTTGTTGTTGTTGTTGTTGTTCTTCAAATGTATACTATTTGTTCTTAGGATTCACTTGAAAATGAGTCAACCTAACTTTAGTCATCAGTCTTAATCTTTTTGAATGATTCTAGAGGATTGTTTTAGATGAGAAGGTAATTGTAAATGCTAAGGAGCACATATTTTCTCACTAAATTTATCCAGTCTCTCAGTGTACAGGAATTGCATGATTAGATCAGGCCTTATTGCATTATACATTTAAAAAAATTATTTGCCTTTCATTAATGTGTTTTTATAATCCTGATGTTGCTGTCTGCAATCACAAGATTCTAATCATAACATTATTAAGTCAGTTTATTTGAGTGCTGGGCTTACTGGAATATTTAAATAAGGGCCTATATTCTCTTCAAGAATGTAAAAAATAATTTTGAAATAAAAAGATGTATGCCTAATTTCTGACCAAAATGTTTCTCATTGCTTCAGCTGCTATAACCTTATGTAAAACTGTCTACCACAGCTCTGTAATCCCTAGGCACATCAACATTTTTCATGACTGCTACTTGTCTGTATGATGAGCTTTGGAATCCCTTGAGTTGGAACACTGTGTGGCTCTTGAAAATTGCCAGCACTCAGCACCTTCAGTTTGAATTAACTTCATTAGTATTTTCTAAAATACCTTGCTGGTGKTTTTTTTCATTGTGAATTCTATAGTATGATTTGCAAAATGTAACTTTGATGCCTAGGTTTCATATCAGAATAAAGCTGAGTCCGTTCCTGTCGTCGTCAGACCTTAAGAACCTAGATTTTGCCCCTAMTCAGTTTAATTACAGGTTTCTAATGAAAAAAATCCAATTATCTCTTCTCAGTGGAGGCAAGGGGTAATGGGTACAAGGTGAAACACAGGAAGTTCCATGTCCATGTGGGGAAGAACTTCTTTCATGTGAGGGTGACGGAGCCCTGGAACAGGCTGCCCAGAGAGGTGGTGGAGTCTCCTTCTCTGGAGATCTTCCAAACCTGCCTGGATGCCACCCTGTGCCACATGCTCTAGGTGTCCCTGCTGGAGCAGGGAGGGGATTGGGCTGAATCTCTGTTTTCTGATGAGAAAGTTGATGACAAGATGTAGCTAAAATAGTAGAATATAGATAACTTAGAAAGTAATAAAAGACAGACACCCTATTAGAAACTCAGAATCAATACAAGGGAGGCAGTGAGAAGATGAGTAGTAGTATGATGAAGAATAAATGTTCATTTCCAGAGACTGATGGTTCTGATTCATTTCCAAGCTATTGAAGAAGCAATGAAATCCATAAGAGAAACAATCCTGTGTATCAGTGATTGCTGCAGAAATGATTAGGAAGGCTCTTAACCTTTTTTCCTTTTTTACTGAGTATACATTTACTAAAACTGTATATCTTAATGGAGCATTTTGAACTGCTGTCTAAGTTCATCATCCGTTTTCTATATTTCTGCATAAAAGTCTGTCATATCTCAAAGACTACTTCAGATTGCATTATAATGGGAATTGTCTGCTCAATTTTCTTCCCAAAGGTTTTTTGCTTTGCATGTATTACGGAAATACTTTTCTCAAAATACCTCTTCTGACTGCATAAGAACTTAAAGATTCAAATTAAAAATAAAATACATTAACCATTAAAAATGTGAATATTAGAGATTGGAAGATCTAAAAGATAATTTTTTTTTTCCCCTTTCAGTTAGAGTTTGCTCTCCCAGACACTAACACACTGACTATAATCTTGATATGAAAAAGTGATACATATATAGTCTTCAAAAAATATTTTTTTTTCCCAAATGGTATATAGGGAAAACTTTCTGGTGAGCAGGTGGCTCCTGGACAAATTCTAACTGGAACTTGATGTCCAAGTGTGTGTACAAAGAATTCTTTCCTCTTGGTTAACATTTTGGTAGGATCAATACAGTATTAACTATTTCTTCCTTGTAGACTGTAATATTATTTTGGTAGTAGAGAGATCTGTATAATCTTGACTTGAGCTGCATAGATATTTATATTTTAAAATTTAGAATTCATGACTTCTTAGGGTGTTTGTGGGAGCGAGTGGTATTTTGTCTTTGTTTTGTTTCTTACTGGAAATAAGAGAAGTAATGAAAAATACCTAGAAAAGAAGATAGAATAATATTAAAAATAAGGAGATGTGCTTAAGTTCTTTTTCTAGTTCCTGTTTGTGGAATGCCTCTTCAGCATAGACTTAAAGCCTTGGTATCTTCGTCTAAACCTAGAATACTTAGCTCTATGGAGACTTGCTTTGGAGACTGATGACTGTATTTTCCTCTATTCATTTGAATGCACTTGAAATACCAAGTAAAAGGAGAAATTTTAGTTAGCTGGTCTGATCATACATGTTGTAGTAGCTTAAAGAAGCCTGCACGCTTGCTAGGGCATACCTAGTGGTCCCTGGTTGTTCAGGAATAAGGGTTTCAGATTTTAAAGATACCATTTCTCCTGAATGAGGAGCTTAAGTGCTGTCACCAGTCACCTCTTAACTGTAATTGTCTTAAATAGTGTGTTCTAGACAGAGAATTATCAATTCCAAGACTGATAAGAGTGATATATTAGGGTGATGGCTAGCCTTTCTAAGCTTCATTTCATCTGGAAGTCAGACTTCGAAGTTTTCTCCATTAACCTGGAAGATATAACAGATATACATACAGCTTTAGAAATATTTTGATTTCAATATCTTTGCCCTATTTCCTAGGAAATAATTCTAACAAAATAAGATCTGAAGGATGCTTTGGGAAGGTTATAACACCAACACGTCCTCATATCATAAAGAGGTTTCTTAAACTTATAAAATATTCATTTTTATTTTACTAGCTTATTTCTGAGCAAAGTCCTTTATCTTAAGATTTGAAGGTAAGTAAAGGCAAAATTTTAAAGTTGTGTAATGACTATAATGCTGAGTACCTGAAACAGCTAAGAGTTTCTCAAGTCTCTAGGATTTTTCCAAGTTTAGGAAGATTGAAAATGTACTGTTGTCTTTTAAGAACAGCTTCCAAAGCAGTTAAAAGCTCCCTCAAAGAGACATTTTATGATTCAAGGGCACTGCTGCTTGGTTTTCATGAATCTCTTGAATTATAGAGGAGAGACTTCCACGGCAGTCAGTGATTACTGTGGCCGTTGCTGTCCCTTATACACATGTGATACTGTTATAATTCCCTGCCCACAGCTTTGGTGACAAGTCCCAGTACGATGAGGGAGCAGAGGCCTCTCGGAACTCTTAGCAAGTGATGTTTTGGATGCCAGAAGTTTATTTGGGTTCAGAAGGAGAGTGAAAAAAGATCCAAGATCAATTTGAGGATCGCTCACCATGTAGCACTCATAGCCACCTCAGGAAATTCTTGAACTAAAAACAGTGAGATTTTTAATGGGAGAGGATTTGGAAGAAATGTATGCAGGCACTTTGCTTGCTCTTCCTGAAACATGCGCTTTCAGCCACTGTTAAACACAAGGTTATCAGACTACATGGGCTTTTGGTGTGAATCGTTACAGCTATTTCACAGAGGACAGAAGCTGTAAAACAAGGAGAAATTTCTAAACTTACTGTAACTAAATGACTACTGTCATTTTAAAAAGTCTACACTGGATGTAATGATACATGATATAAATAAAAGTAGTTATGTGAAGGTGAATTTCATGTAGGAGGGTTTTTTATTGTCATTCATATATAATAATTTGGGTTATGTGTGCAAATAACTTTTCTAGAGTGCTTCGAAGCTATTTGTTTTTGAAGAATTAAACTTACGTGTGAAGCTTCTAGCAACATTAGACAGCTAGAAACAGTAACCCTTCATTGGCAAATGCAAATAGAACCTGCTTGTAGGAAATGCCAAATACATGGCTCTTAGAATAGAGAAGAAAAGTCACAAATAGCCAGATGGCCATAGTAAAAACAATGATTATTAGTTGCATATACCCAATAAAACTAAATGCTGTAATTTCTATTCAGAAGCTAAATTGTAAAAGCCAGGAATCTTGTATTCTCTGTATTTCTTATATTTTCTGTAAATATTTTGATATTCACATGAAGTCTGTTTACATAACATTATGTTTCAACTTAATGTCTTCCTTTAATAGACTATTGTAAATATGATAACATATAATAAATAGCACAGCTGAAAATGCAAATCATTGAGCAAGTGTTGATGTAGGGGGGCTGACTTTGTGTAGCCTGATATGTATCCAATACAAAAATAGAAACAAAAATATGCATACGTGTTTATACACATAAATGCATATATATGCACATAAACACACATACAAAGAAATCAGTTGTCTCAGGTTGCTGTGATTCTTCAGTAACTTGGTTAATACTTATAATTTTCTAGCATTTCATCAAAGGACTGGGATGATGAATGTTCTGTTGTATAATTCAATGACTTTCACTTCTTTATTGCATTAAATGACCCGCAGCCTACTTATTACCCGTTTTGTAGGTGTTGTGTATTTTGTAGTGTGTTGTAGCTTTCTTAGTGTGGAGGAAGTAGGGTTTGTTTTTTTATGTTTTTGACTTGCGTATTATTCAGAATTGACATTATATTTGTGTAATATCTGGCACCACTGCCAGTCTTTAGATAGTCAACCCATCTCTTAATATTCTGTTGTTGGATGTTGGACTGTGTAAAATGTAAGCGTTATAGACTAGAAGTTATAAAGCATAATAATAATAAAAAAGTATGTATTGCAATTCCTAAGTCATGAATGTGTGGTCTTGTGTAAATGGTGTTTTATATGCATATTTTCAACGTACTTATTTTTGTTTTAAAAAAAAAGAAAGCATTTTGACGAAAGAGTAAATACAGTTAAGAACAAACTAAAACATTGCCAGCATAGACTTCTACAGTTCTGCTGCCTTACTGTTAAGTATTTCATTAAGTATTCTTAAGCAAAGGACCCCCATAGTTGTTTTTACTAAAACACTCTGCATCAGTGAACCAGCGTAGTTTAGGCTGCAAATTACAGGGAGCTATTTGTCTTTGGCCTTAGTCCATCCACTGTTGAATACTTATAATTATACTTAATCACACTGAGGACTTCCCTAAGAGGAGGGACTGTATGACATTTATGTGTAGAGCTAACAACTGGTTTAACCACTCTTTCTGTCCTTGCTGAGMAGAAAGGATGGATCACTTCCCTTGACTTGGCTTGCTGGCATATATTTTCCTGATGCAGTCCAGGGTACCACTGACCTTCTTTGCTTTTCAACAAGACGCGTTGCTTGCTCATGGTCAACCTGTTGTCCAGCAGGAACCCTACATCATTCTATGCAGACCTGCTTTCCTGCAGTTGGACCTCCAGCCTGTGTTGGTACGTGGTCATTGATCCCTAGCTGCAGGACTCTGGCCTTTCCTTTTGTTGAACTTAGTGAAGTTCTTCTGACAGTAAACACTTGTAAGACTGTCACTCATCAGCCCTTTACCTACACTCCCTAGTCAGCCTGTTGTCAACTCCCAGGCACAGATCCGTACATTCCAGCTGCTCTTTTGCACTAAGACTGATGCCTGTTCTCCCTTTCCTGGCCTGTGTTCCCTGAAGAGCCTGTCTACATCCACCACAACATTCCATTCTGCGAGCTATCCACCACAGCTCTGTGAAACTGCCAAAGTGAATCTGGAATCCGTGTTCACGGCCTGCTCCACCAGGGTACGGGAGCTTGCTAAGACATCTCTGGATTCTGAATACCTGAGGCACAGTCATGTGGCACGTTAGCTGCATTTCTATCACTGTCATGGAGCCACGGTGACGCATTTGGGGCTTAAAGACACTGAAAAGATTTTAGTACTTTGAGTCATTTGTGATATCAGTGAGTGTTCACTCTTACATAGAGAAACAATTACTGACAAACAACATTTTAGCAAGACCTAAGCGAGGGAACATGGTGGGAATTTGCTCTTGGTAGGAGTGAGAGGGGAGTGCTCCACGAAGGCAGATATGCTAGATAGCTGATGATAATTTATAAGAAAGAGGATTTGTAAATCTAGGGCAGGAGAAGCATGGTGGGAATGCTTCTCATATGAGCTTCATATGAACTCCCACTATCCATCTCTTTCTTGCCGTCTATAGGTGCTAGTAAGCATTTTATTTACTTGAATCTGAAGATGGCTTTGCATGGACAATCCTGCAGAGTGCCTTTGTGAAACACAAAGGTAGGATTCATGTGTATGGGTGCCCTAAAAGTATTCCATAAGTAAAAAATTACCATAGTTTAAAGGAGCTTCACAGTCAGAAAATAGGTACTCACATGGGCAGCATAACTCAAGGAACAACTAACTTAAGGCAGATAACCTCTTTTTCCATCAAGTGGCAGTATAGTTGTAGAAATAAGCATAACCATGTAACCTAGGCTCCTTTCAGGTGAGGCTTAGGCATTATGTAAAGTAGTGCRCATTTCAATCACTTTAGGCTTTCTTAAAGAGCTGAGTTTCATAGTAAATGTGCATATTTGCACAGGTAAATTTATTTTTATGTCTTCCAAATTATACTAGATTTTGCATATGCACTTGATATGTACTAAATATTATCAACATGATACAAATCTTAACTGATTCTTTAAAAGAAATATAACAGCGTATATATACCTATATATTCTATCTTAAGCTTTGATGTGGAATTTGTCATCTAGAATGATTTTCATGGATATTCTCTTTGCTTAGTAGAAGATGATCATTGCCATGGACAAGCAAATATAAAGGGCTTTATAGCATCCTTTATAGCATAAAGGGCATCCTTTTGAAAAAATTGTTGAATACTCACTATGATTTCTCCAAGATCTTAATGTGCCTCCTCTCAGGAATGTAATGCAGAGCGTAAGGTTCAGGATGTTTTAAAAAGTTGCATGTTCCTATTTTACCTTGGATGTGTTGCCCATGTCACCAGAATTGGGTGGATGATGGAAGAGAGGTGGAGAGATTTGTCTTGTTTGGATCCCTATGGAGAGGTGAGAAAGTCTTGCTAGTGCAAAGTAGTGTTTTAAGTAGATGAAGTTGCTTGTAAGCTCTAGTTCTTCCCTTGGATTCACACCTCCTTGCTTCACGCTGCTCTCAGAGTATGCTTTGTATGCACTGTTTCTGTTTGCAGTAAGGAAGAACAGTGTGAATTATCTAAAACTCCTGTGTGCCTTTGAAATACCCCAAATTATGTGGAGTAAAGG
This sequence comes from Eudromia elegans, assembly GCA_003342815.1. NCBI lineage: Eukaryota > Metazoa > Chordata > Aves > Tinamiformes > Tinamidae > Eudromia > Eudromia elegans. The sequence goes on from PTEX01000121.1 coordinate 1,868,375, forward strand.
ATTCATACCTTAATTCTAAGATCTTTAAAGTTGAAATTATATGAGGAAGCATTTTATCTTTTGATCTGATGCATGTTCATCTAGGACATTTCTTTTCACAGGTAGTGTACTTTTTGGAAGTTCATGTGGCTATATCCTGTATTACATTCTGTTCCCAGTTTGCAAGTTGTGAAATCTGGGTCTAATTTCTGTTTATGTCAAAATTCTGCATATTTTCATGAGTTCTATCTGCATAGATAGAACAAGCTGGTTAAATTTTAGGTTTATTTTCCTGGAGCCAGTTAACTACCTCTTTTCAATACAGGAACATCTTAAAGTAGTGTATTTGCTACAGGGTATTTGCATTATGAGAGTATGTAGCTGGACAGAAGGTAGCTTATGGTTTCCGGGTTAGAAAAGAGCTACTTTATGGTAATTTGTTTGCTGGCCATATGTCCCTTTTACCCCTCCTCACCCCCTTGTTTTTTTCATAAATAATCAAACGCTGCTTTTGTACCTCATCTCAAGCGGTTATCTGTTTACACAGAACAGTATTAAACAGTTTTATTCTATCCATTAAAGTAAGCAAAAATGATAATTGCCACCCTTTTTACTGCTAAATTGCTATCTCTTGTCAAAATTGATTTGTGAATCATTTTTAAATATACTTTATCTTTGTAAGTCTCTTTTGTATTGCCAGCTGTCTAAATCAGTTCATAAACTTCAGTTAAAAGAAACATATTTTCCATGATTATTTTAAAATACAATGTTTACTGGAAGGGAAGTCTAGTGAATTCCCACAGATGAAGTGTGAGTGCATTTCTCCCACTTGTAAATGAGTTCTTATTTCCTACAGCACATATTCTGGTACCACAATGAGTCATTTTCAACATGTTTTAGTTTAGCTCCTAAAACATTTAAAAACTTGGCAGATACATGTARATGAATGTTACATCCAGTGTGAGAAACTGCTTCCAAGTAATATGCTACTAATATGTTGACTGTGACTAGAACTTGCAGAATGCAGAAGTGTCCTTTGTGATAAGCCCAAAAGCATTTGCTCAGTTTGCTTATTTTTTTTTTTTTAAAAACAAATTCAGTAGTCAACCTTCGTGCATTTCATTTTAACTGTTCTATGAAATAGGAAGAATACTTTTGTAAAGGATTCTAAGGCTTATAGACAAATGAGTTATCAGTGCTGGCTTTCTATTCATATATGGACTTAATTTTACAGTTTCATCATTTTATCTTAGTTTACAAATAAATATCTGTATTGGAACAGTATTTTTATGGTTATATATTCCATTCTACAGTTCAATACATTCCTTAATATGTTCCCTTGATGATATAAATATTAAAACTTGAGATTAAGTAGTTAATATGATGAAAAGGAACTTAAGAAAAATAGGAGTGAGGTGAGAGGAAGACAAGACTATCAAATGAAACAAYGCAATCATCAGTGTTTCATTTGTGCAAAACTGTGGTTTTGTTTATTATTTAAAGTACATTTCTTTAAGATGTTTCTATCCTAGGTAGTGGAATGTGGAACCTAAGTTTTCAGGTCATCTTCAGAGTAGATGTATCTCTGTGGCTGCTTGAATAGCTCAACTGGCTACATGAATAGAACCCTGTTAGCTTCAATGGGGGCTTGGATATCTTGCTCACGTATTGATGCCTGTGCTTAGAGATGCTTATACATTTCTGCACTCTGAGTTAGAATTTCACCCTACATTTTCTACAATTATTGACAGCGTTTGTTTTGTATAACATAATATGCACACGAGGGATTTCTTTGCAAGTCTGCGATTATTCCCTGTCTCAACTTTCCCTGTCTCAGCCATCTGCATCTTGTGTGTAGTGCAAAACCATGTTATCAGATAGTTATTCTTACTGTAATGATTACAACATTAAAGATCTCCTTTTTATTAGACTCAGAAGAAGATGAGAAAGACATTTAAATTATTTAAAACTTAGATCGCTTTTCATTTTAAAAGGTTTTTTTATTTTTATTTTAAAAGTTTCCTGGAATCTCTTTTCCCTTAGCTCTGTGGAGTAACATATTTAGGAAACTTAACTTCACAATCCTTCCATTCTACCGCCACCCCAGCATTGATCTTAAATATATTTAACTTTCTTTCAAGGATAAAAAGAGAGGGAGAGGCTATGGTTAGAGGATCAAAAGTCTTTTACTTATTTTGTTAGACCAAGCACAATACAGCCTCCTCCTTCCATTGTGTGTAAGTTTAGTCAGACTTTCAGAAGACTGATGATAAGAAAGGCAAAGGTAATAAGGAAGATGGGGAAGTGAGGAAAGATATAATATGAATAAAAATGTTAYAAAGCAAGAGATAGCAGATGCAAAAATTGTTCTTAGTCGGATTCATCTGAAGGTAGAATATGCTGTAATGTGCCTCCTCTTTGGAGACTGAACCACACAGATAAAGAATGAAGTTGCATAAAGCGATCGCATGGGAGGAGAAGAGGGAGTTGGCTCATGGTGGTAGAATATGTTCTTCTGCACATACACTTGCTTCTAAATAGCTATTGAATTTAACTAATTTATATGCTAATATGAATTTAACTAATTTATATTTATATAGTTTGGTTACTACAAACTTCTTCCAGTTTTAATGTTTTCCAGATGATTGTTTGGCTAATACTTTACTGCAGCCCTTGAAAACCTTTTCTCGAAGTTCTTAGTTTGTACCAGTGTTGCAGAGTCATTTTCTTTCTGAAGTAACTTCTTAGATAATAGACCAATAGATATTTTATTACTTTGGATGATTTCAAGCATGAATTTCTGAGAAAAAACAGGTAAAAGCAACGTGGATATGATTATAACTTTTGCTGTGGCTGGGATCAGTCTTGTCTAAATGTAGGTGCCTATACATGGATGARATAGATCTTTTCTGTAAGGTGCCTCTGTTAACTTCTAACAAGTTAATAGCTCAGATATAGATGCTTACATTGAGTTCAGCATAATCTGGTTTCGTAGCTTCACTTTCTGGCACATTTATACTCATCATCTTACTGAGTCTTCCTGCCATTATGAAACTTCTGCACTTAAGCATGTATCAGATGTTGATCATAAAGCTGAATGATTTTGTTGTGTGGCATGGTAAACGTTATGTTCGAACCTTGCTATTTTCCATAACKAGGAAGGATTTTCAGGAAACACGTTCATATAGATTATGCAGGTATATCGTTGTGGATATACTGAGGATTAGACCTTCTCGATGAAACTGTTGAATATGAGACGGCAACATGCTCCTTTAAAACTTCCTATCTTAGCTGTCTTGTGGGTACTCTTAAAAAGTTCACATCTAAATGTATTAGCCTAAGAAAAGGAYAGTGAGGATAGAAAAAATAGAATGATAATACTGTTTTTGTAATATAGAATATATGCAAATCTCTTTGGGTCTAAATGTCAGACAACATTATTAAAATATTTCGTAACTCTGCTTAAAATTCGTTATTGATCGGTACAGATTTTGCACATGACAAGTATTTTCCGACACTTTCTCTTACTGATACCTAGAGGCAAATTTCCACATGACTATGTTCCACTGCAATATCCCCTGTTCCCAAGCACCACCTMACCTTGGAGACACTTGAAATTAGCTTGTGCTCCAAGTTGGAGCGCCTCTAAAGAGCAGTCCCCGTGTCTGCTCGGAAGTCTCTGATTTGGAAAGTTAAATGCTTATTTTGATATAAGGAGGGAGTTGCCTGAACTGTGCTTAAGTCCCTTAAGGGCCTGTTTTTATTAGATCATAGCTAACTCAGTCTAAAGGATTGAGTTCACTCCGGAGCACCGTTACAAGAGGAGGTAATGGCTGGGCCTGCCCCTCTGGTGAATGCCCCTTAGGTGAATGCCCCTTAGTCCTAATGTCCCTTAGGACTTTCTGCACTCACCCTGCAATTTCAGGACTGAGGTCTTTTCCCTCCTCAGTCTGCCAAATTATTGTAAACATCTTTTGGTGTTACTTGTAAGTCAGTCTGCAGAAATTAACTGACAGGATTATTAGCAGTAAATGTTGATGTACATAAGGCGTATTTTGAGTATCAGAGGAGAAAAAGTATATTTTCTTTCGGTTTTGAGAAAGCTAGTCAGACAAGTACATGTATCATGAAAATAAATTTAAAACACAACTTTTAGAGTTTTTTAGCTGTTTCAATTACCTTTTTGTTATTCTTTTTTCCATTACAAAAATAAATTCTACAAATATCAACAGTGGCAATAAAAACTTAAATGCARGGCTTGTAAACATAATTCTGAGAGAGAGCCTTCAGGATGAGTGTCATCACATGTAACAATCTTCATAAATTAAGCTCTGTGATAGAMGCTGTTCTTGGATAGAATTTTAATATCTGCTCTAAATATGTTTTTTCCTGGTATATAACCAAGAAGTCCTGATAGCAGCAATAGTCTTTAAATATCTGCTATTCTCTTCTATTTCTCTTCTTTTCACTGCTAATCACATCTTAGTCAGCCTTTATTCTCCTCAATTATACCTTATTACTCTTTTTATGGGATAGATTCTTTGTTGCCTTGAACATCCAAGTGGCACTTACTGGCATCTCTCTTAATCCTGACCTAATCTTCCTTCCGCACAACTAACTAGAATTTTGAGCAATGCCCCATAGAGCTTCTGCTTGCAATAGCTTGTACGATACCCACGTTTCCACTAGATGTAGTTTATGCTTCCTGGAAACCTATTTGCCTTTTCTATAGCTGGATTACGTTGCCACTGTGTTGCTTTCTGAGATCATGTAGTGCATCTAGATTCTTTTCCTCCRTGTTTTCTGCCTTCCGAGTTTCTAGATCTTGGACAGAAAGAGCCAGCACCTCAAGTTTCCTACCCCTGCACCGAGTCCTTGTTTTATATATGTGCTCTTTGGTTTTGTGAATAGGCTGTTAATTTGGATTCTTTCACACTGCTAAGCAAATGATCATTCTGTAAGATGTGTAAGGTTGTTGCCTCCAAATACCAAATATGAGGTACAGCTGATCTCAAAAAATGTACTGTACATCTTACTGTATTTACTACAGTAAAAAAGATACATAGTTCTATGACAGTATAGTAAAAGATAATGTCATATGAACATCAGGAAACCTACTAAATTAAGTCCTACAGAAATTTCATAAAGGAAGCATTTGAAACATTCTAAAATTCGAATTAGAAAATTTGGTAGATGTAAAATACAGCTATTTTATGTTAGCAAGATAAGTGTAGATTGACTGGAAGATTTTATTTCTTCTTTACGTTTTATTTAGCAGTTACTAATCTTAATTRTAATTAAAAGGTTGACTGAGGTTGGTTTTGTCTTTTGAAAATATGCAAGTTTTGAGCACATTTGCTTTGCTAATCATCCGTCTCATAATTTACCCTTCTCCATCTTGTGAACCAGAAAATACAGCTCCTCTGTGAGAATGCTTTTCTAATATATGCCTATTTCTAGGGAAATTGTAGTATAAATTGTTTTAGAAAATCAAATAATAATAAATTCTATGCTCTATAGCAGATGTCAAGAGACCTTATTTTCTGTAAATCAAGTTTTTTATAATTGGGTTTTCCTTTTACTTGCCCACTACCATTTACTATTGTATTGATATATCTTGTTTATGTAATGGTATAGAATTAAAGAATTTTAACATCACTACTTAAATTCCTGCCTGTGATTTTAGCTTAATTTTTTTTTCCATAATGTTTGCATTGCCARCAATTTTGCACTTATTTTCCTTGGGCTTCACAGTTGCCATCAATTCTACAAAATATGTCTGATTAATGCCAGGATACTAGCAATGCAGACTATATTATATAATTCAAACTACAAACTTAGCACATTTATTGGTGTGTCAGTACACTACTATGTAATGACAGATTCAGACAAGTTTATATATGTAAATGCCCGTTGAAATGATCATTGAAAAAGATTATCTTTACTAATTTCATTTATGTGCCTATTTGAATATAAATTATCTCTATTTAAATATGGTTAACAAATAGCCATTTGTTATTACTGCCACATTAATGCTAACATACTTAATAGTCCTTTTAAAAACAATCATCTGAAATTCTAAATGATTGCTTTTGTGAGAGTTAAAACCATGATATATTTCCACAAATAAAAATTAAATCTATATATCTCCTGAAGGACTATAATGAAGGAAGAACTACTAAAAAAGAAAAAAAAATATATAAAAGGTAACTATATGGTGATTGTGCTACATGAAATAATAGTTTTATCAGTGAAAGAGTGATGTGTATAAATGCTCCTAGATTTTTATGATAATTTTGAGTTCTAGTCCTGCTACATAATTTTGCTCAAGACATTTTCCTTCTATTTTTCTGTTGCCCCTTCTTTCCCACTACAATATGGTTTTCAGATATTTGATCTTTAGTGCACATTTTGTATGTATCACTAACTGCAATAAAGAATTAATACTTACAGAAGGCTTTGAGAAAAGAATTTTTTATCCAACTCAAAAAGAAGACACTATACTTATTATTTAAACTGAATGATGAAAAATGGCAACTCATTTTCTCCAGCTTAGAGAGTAGGGGAAAAAAGCACACTTTAAGTATGGGAGAGTACTATAGAAAACTTCTTTCCTCTCCTTGAATCATTTCAACACATGAGTGGTTCACTTTTTTGGAGTGCTGTCTTGCTCTTTAGTATTTTTGGAATGATCCCAGTTTCTATCTTTTCCTTCCTTCCTTCCTTCCTTCCTTCCTTCCTTCCTTCCTTCCTTCCTTCCTTCCTTCCTTCCTT